>CM076580.1:719274558-719360125 GCA_034641835.2 Pinus albicaulis | reverse complement strand
TATGGGGGGCTAACAATGGCTCCACGTGGGGATGGATTCTTCTTGAAGGAGTCAAGAATCCAAAGAATGATCTTTGGTGTAGGCCAGATGCTTGCTGCTTGGCACATCCATTTCTTCCTTTTCTCAACTGCCACTAACCATGAAGACATTAAATCAGCAGTAACATTCTCCCATACGGCTACCTACCCACACTAAAGTCCTAAAAAATTTCTTCTGGGTGCACTTGGACTTGCAGACCCTTTACATCATCAATTTTTACAAACAGGAAAATAAGCCTATTCTACTTATACCCTTATTACTCCATGAGACTAGATTAGGCTGTTGATCTCATAGCTTCTCTACATAATTTAAGACAGAAATTGAAAATAGTCAAGCCAGGTTTAGACTGTCTGGCTTGCTGGACTTTGCAGAAATTAAAAACAAGTAACTACATGCTCATGGACTGAGATTTATTTTAGGCTTCCTACCTACGCTACTCTACTGGAAATCTCTGATTTTTTAGGTGATGTGATAATGCCAATGCAGCCAATCAAGCAATAGCAAGAAAGGATATGAGCTCTGACTGCCTGTCAGAGATAACCACAGGGTGCTCTGCATGTGGTTCTTCAAAGCTGTGGTCACCATCAGTAGTGACCATTCCTGATGAACTTGGCCTGTGCTGGAGATTATTTCTGGAGTATTTGAGCAAGTCAGGGCCTTCATGTACTCTGCCACAGGATCGACAAACGCATGATGTCCCAACTATTTCTTTACGCCTTCCATGATTAGTAGGTTGTCTACGTCCTGGGCAGCTTTGATTTCTGCGTTTTTCACTGCGTCTTCAAAGCGGCTCTTGAGAACCGGATCATCTTCTTCTTGCACATCAAACATCAGCGGAATATATTCATTTTTAGGGGGTGGGAGACCTCCCAAAAAGGCTCTCGGGTCTCTGAACTCGTATGATATCTCTTGTGAGTTCAAAAGTTCGAGCTCAGCTTCATATCTCTCGACCACCAAATCAAGAAACATTATTTTAAGCACAGGTTGAGTATCGAGAGGTGAGCTGAGAGGGACAATCTTTGGAAGGTCCTCCCATTCAATTTCTGCCATTACACTCACTATTCCACACCGAAACTCTGCTAGGAGGCTTGGATGTATTTCTGTAAATTGTTCAGAGTCTTCCATAAGTGAAGTGACTAGACTTTTAGCACAGCTGATGTTGTACTGCGACATGGTCTCCCAGTGGAGTCACGTGTGAAACCACAGATAATCAGTGGCCTGTTGATCACCTATGGAGTCTTCTTATCATTCAGGAATTGCGGAGTCGCCAGGTGGATGATTTACAACTTACTGTCCACCACAGTGATTTACCAAATCAATGCTGATTGGTCTAGCTCCCCAGTGGAGTCGCCATTATGTTTACATTCATGGGCTCGGTGTTGTCATTTGTGCTTCCATTTCCTGATTCAGGTTCCCCTATGGATTGGTCATTGTACAGGATGAATGAATCCAGATCTGTATGCACAGAGTATAAAGGGGAGTTTTCAGGCTTCTCGGGGCTACTGACTAGGAATTTCATTTGGGACTCCCTATACAGTCTTCTAAGTTGGCCAAATATAGGGACAGTGGCATATGAGCCATCCATCTGCATTGTCCCTTGCAGTTTGGCTCCCCATGATCTAGATAGTAACATACCATATTTAGGTGGCACATCTGCCACCACCACGTCCATGACCATACACTTAGCAGGAATCTGGGTGAGGCTTACACACAAGTCTTTGATTAGACCTAGGCATTTTACTCTGCTAGAGTCAAACGAATACAAATATTTTTAAGGGCAGGTTATCTCTAGGCCTAATCTTTCCATCACCACCTTAGGCATTAAATTGTGTGATGCTCCAGAATCATGCATGGCATTGTGGAGTATTTTTTCATGAATGTTGAGACTGATATAAAAAGGTGGAACTACCCCTTCTTGAAACTTTCCCTCAATATTTGGACAAAACAGGAGGGCAGGTTGATCATCACTCAAATTCATAGTGTTGTTGTTTTCCCCCAGATTCAACGCTTTCAAAATTTGGCCTTTATATACATCCTGAGTGGCCAGCTCAGAATGTGGGACATAGATTTTGATTTCTGCAATCTCACTCTCCAAATTGAAAGTGGACTGACTCTTTGGAATGTTTAACTCTGTTTTGTTAGCCACTGCCTTAGTGGCTGAATTAGTTTGTATTTTTTCACTATGTACAGGTTCAGGAACTGTTTTATCAGGAGCACTAACTGTAGTGCTAGTGCTGCTAGCTGGTTTACCTTGTGTATCAGTGTTTTGGTTGTCCTTTTCTTTACCTTTTCCAGAACTTTCAGTTGCTGATTTGCTACTTTCAGAGATTTCTTTAGAAGATCTGTCAGGCCTTTTCTTGATGGTGATCTCAGGAGCTTTGGTTTTGGAAGTATCTTGGCTCTTTTTTCTCCTAAGTTCATATTGTTCCCTGACTTGCATTATAGCATTTTCAAATCCAATTTTGTAGGCTTCAGATTCTATTCCTTCCTTATCCCAATATGAGGGTGAGGGTTGATCTTCTTCTGAATCACAGTTATGGATTGAGTCCTTTGTTTCAAACATGTTTATCGTAATCTCTTCAGACTCTTCTATGATTCCCTCATCTTCATCTAAAAAGTTTTCTTGAAATGGGGGAATAACTTGTTGATCTGACTCTCTTTGTTTGTTGGGAGCAGCATTGTTTCTTCTAACATTCCAGTTCTGGTTTTGGTTTATGTTTTGGTTGCTAACTGTGACAACCATATTTTTTATCATTTGTTGTAGCTCTTCCACGTTTTTATACAATCTATCATATTTGGGATCAGATGTGGAAGCTACATTGTCATCCCTATATGTTACCCTTTTCTCAGCTCTTAATTTAGCTCTTTTCTCAAGTAGATTGGCTTCTATATTTATTGCTCCTTTTTGCATGTCCTCCAATGTGTTATACTCTTTATCTCTAAGCTCATAGGCCATGTCAGCATCAAATCCATCAGGATATTTGGCTAGGGCCATACCTTGAGGAGGTTTCATGTGTGGAGGGAGAGCATTGTAAATGTTGTTGAATCTAGTGGTGTAATCATGGACACTCTCTCCCACGTTCCTCTTAAGGGTCATGTAGTCTGCTAGGAGCTGGAGAGGGTTTGCCTTAACTTCCCATTTGTTTATGAAGGTTTGATATAAGGCAGGGAGATCTGGGATACTGCCAGGGGGTAAGATTTTGAACCATTTCTTTACATCGCCTCCCAAACTCTGGGCAAACATTCTCATTTTGACCAAATCATCATCTATTTCCATATAGTCAAAAGAATATTCCATTCTATCTACATGTTGTTGGGCTGTGATGGAATCTTTGGTAGTTAAATGTGGGATCTTTGATTGATAATCGTTTGGCAGAGGCACTAGAGGCTGAGGTAACATCAAGGGTGCATACCAGGCTACCATGATGACATTCCGATGAGGTACAGGGTTAACTTGAGCAGCTGGTATATGAATGACAGGGATATTATGACCAGCAGAAATCTGTTGAGCAGACCTGGGATGACAGAGCCCCAAGTTTTGGATGAAGTGAGTGTCTGGGGGTGTAGATGGAGGGGTCCCTGTGTCTTTAACGTGCTTACCAATATGAGATGGTGAACTAGGGAACCTAAGGTCTGGCTGGTCTAAAACACTGGATGACCTAGTTCTAGGTAATCTGTTTTGAAGGTCTAGGTCAGGGTGAAAATGTGCTAGAGCTGTAAGGTTTCCCGGTGCAGAGTTAGCTCTATAGATGTGGCTAGAAATAGTTGATCTCTTGAGGATGCCTTCAGGGTTATCAACTATTTCAGGTGGGTTTGGGTTAGGATATGCTCTGGTGTAAATGGTCCTGAAAGCCAGAATGTTGTTTTCTAACAAGGAAGCTTAACCCTACTTGTTACTTCTATTGTGGTTGATGTTGTTATGAAGGTTGGTCTCCCAGTGGAGTCTAATGTGAACCAAGATAACCAGCAGGCCTACCGATCACCAGTGGAGTATTTTATCGTTGAAAGTTATGGAGTCACCAGGTGGAAGGTTTAGGGTGTTCTAGGGGGTACACTGTCCACCACAATGCTTAAGTAATGTCACCTTTCAAGAATAACCTCAAAACACAAAAAAATCCAACCAAAGATTGATTGGGAGGGCATTTACCAGATATGTCACCTCCGAAAGAGTGTGAGATCTGGAAGCTACCTAGACCTTTCCAGACTCTATCTAGGAGTGCAAGAGAACACAGCAAATGGTATAGAGGCTATTCGAGAACATAACTGACTTACTGCCAACCTAACCGGAGATTCTAGGCTTTCTGATGTTAATGATGTTTTGATTAGGGAAAATATTCAGAAATCCCCAGTGGAGTCGCCATTATGTTGGGGTTCCTATGTTTTGGCAGATTTGGCAATACCAAAAGATAAGACAACATCAAACCACTTTGGGGCCCTAGGATCTAGCCCTCCTGGACCCGGAGAGGGATCTCTCCAACAAAACAAAGAATGATATATCTTTGAAAGCTCAAATTGAGATATTAGGCTAGGTATGAAGCACAAAAGGGGGGTTTAAATGATTTGGTTGGTTGGTTGCTGGGTTAGTCATGAGATCATGGAATGAGAAATTAATGAGAGGAAAGGGACAAAGCAGCAGGATGTTTTTAGCAAAGAGGATAGGTCAAGAAAATGCCATCCATTGGGCTATGGAGTCATGAAAGGAGAATTACATGCAACAACTAGCCAAGGCTTTCAAAGGGCAAGTCATCTACACTAAAGGATCTTTTAGATTAGATGGTGGGATTGGAACATTAAGGAAAGAAGGTGAAAGAAGGAAAGACAACCAATTTTCTATCTATAGATCAATTTAGAGGTCATTTAACTCCAAACCTGCTTGGACATACTCAAAGGCAGCTCTCAAAGAGGGACAAAGGGGTAGCTTATAGATCGGACCAGAGGTCATTTAACTCCAGGTCAGCTTTAGCATGCTCCAAGGGAAAACAGAGATAAGTTTAATGGATATATCTTAGAAAGGTCAGCATGTTTGCACAAGGATCCTAGTGGACAGGGCTAACTCTAATCCCCAGTGTTCCCAAATCTTCCATCTTAAACCCAACAAGAACATCTAAGAACTGATCCATTCAATCCATACATCAGAGAGCAGGCAATAACATCCACTACACCGGTTAAATTGACTGAAATCAATCCTTAGATAACACATTTCAGAAGAGAAACATAAATGGCAAGGAGAGCAGGAGCATAAGGTACCTAAAAAGGGTAAATCCTATGCCAAACTTCTGATGCAAGCCAGTAGAACATGAAACAACATGTAAATGAAATAAACAGAGTTAGAAAAACATCACCAATAGTAATAGACCAAGATCCTGTGAAATGTGCTTGATTAATGATGCAAAACCAGTCATATACATCAGAGCTCAATGGCTGAAATACAATCCAAATTTCTCCTCCCGGCCTACTACATAATAACTACTCTGCTAATCCCTCCCAAGACTGTTCTAACAGTCAAACATGAATCCCTCTAACTCCAACAACAGCAATTAGAAAACAACAGCCAAACAAAAACCCCTCTTCCAATTCGTTCTTGGGAATTCTTATAGGGGAATGAAAATAATAGGCGGTAGATGGCAAGTAACTGTGGTCTCATTAAGATAGAGTGGAGAAAGAGTTCATGCCCACTCTGCTTAATGGCTTCTGCAGCACTGTAAGTACCCTGTAGACTGTTTGGAAGCTTCTGTCAGGTCGAGGTTGACCTCTGATATTCTTTGGAGTCCTTTCTGGCGTCTGGAACTCTGTTTCTGCCTTCTGGAATAAATGAACTGAATGAAATTCCGCGGCCCCTCCATACCTCATAACTGCAATCTGACAGTCTTTTAAGAATCTCTTACCATTGTCTTAACTTTCTTGGGCTCAAGGGGCATGGAGGGCGCTGTGGGAATGGTGTACTTCTGAGAGAGAAGTACTCTGCTGATATTTAACACGGATAAGACTCGACAGTGTGCTTTGGTCTTCAAACTGTGTCTTTCCTTTGAATTGCGGGGTCAAACATCAATTATAACAATAACAAGTATAAACCCCCTTTCAATCTCTTCTGCTGGTCTGCTGGCAAACACTCAAACGGCCTCTCTGTGTTATCTACACAATGAAGTAATCCTGTTACAAACCCAGACAGTGATGGCGGAGACATGCTGTGGAGGCCCGGAGAAACAGTGGCGGAACAGTGAAAATAGCGGCAATGATGAAGAATGGCGGAAGAAATGGTGATTAGTGTAAAACCCAAAGGTTCAACGTTTGGGGGAAATACACAAGAAATAGCGGAAAAACAATGCAGCAGGAGGGAAATATAGTACGAGGTGGGACCATACAGAAATCGCAATCGCGAATCAGAGTGGGGCGGAGAGTTAAACATATGAATCACAAAATTTCCGATGTGATTGGATACAACCCTTTGTACCAAAAAAAATGGGTTTAACAAAGCGAAAAGGCCTTTATAATATGAATGGGCGAAAGGGTAGTACGATGGGATCGGGGTCTAATCGCTATCGCAAATCGGAGCGGGAGGCAATCGCACCGCGACCGTGAGGAAGTGCGATGCGATCAATCGGCGGGGAGTGCGATCGGGGAAGGACTCGTGATCGGGTGATCGGAGTAGGACTTGCAATCGGAGAAATCAGGGGATCAGAGGTCGGAGCGATCAGTGGGCGAATGCGACGGAGGGACATGCGATCAACGCAATCGCAATGTATTGCGATGTGATTAATCGCGTCGCAAACACTTGTGATGCGATTAATCACATCGCAAACACTTGCGATTGGAACGTTAATAAAAGACGCGATTGAAACTTGTTTGCGACTGCGATTGGCATGTGGCGGGGGGTTAATATATATGTAACGCAAAATTTGTAATATAAAGTTTACGGGGTATGAAAAAAAATGGGAAGTGGTTTAAAATCTCATATTTCGTTTTGACATGATTTGTAATGCGATTTATGATCGGAAAGGGGGAAGAAGGGTTTAGACCTTATAATAAGGTAGAAAAGTGGGTTTTTGGCCCATTTCAAAGTGATTTAAAGGTTAGAAAAGGGAACGATAGGGGAATAAGGGGGGAAAAGGCCAACAAGAGTTAGGGGAAGGATTTAAAGGGGATTTTATGGGAATTTGAAGGGTAAGAAGGGAAATAGAAGGGAATGCAAAGGGGAACAAAATAGAAGTTAAGTGGGGGTGAAATAAGAGGGAAAACGGGCCTTTTGGGCATTCTTCCTCATAACAGAGAGGCTTTATAATGGGAGGCAACAAAGGGGATTTTATCAAAGGACAAAAGGCACAAGTAGACTTCAAGGATGATGTGTTTTCAAGGGAAATGCATTCCTTGAAGGCTCAACAACATCTTAGTGATCCGGATTTATGCAGGAACGCAACAGAATAAACACATAACCATAAATACAGAGATGCAGCGGAAATAACATTTCATTTCATTAATATCAAATAACAGAAAGATGCTTACAGACATAATGGAAATAAAATAGCTAGGGTGCTGGTAGTGAATCTCTGAGAAGAGATGTGGTGGCTACAGACCTCTGAACTGAGTTACAATGAGGCTCGAGGGCCTATTTATTATTGAGAAACAATGGAGAGCCCTCAACATCCCAAAACCTAACCCTAGGAGATGAAGCGCCAAAACTATGGGCCCCGTTTGGGTAAATTGGTGTTTCAACTTCCCAGGGACGTAACTTTGGCATACTATCTCCGTTTGACGCACATGATACATCATTAGAAAGCTCTATCCGAGGACTACAACTTTTGTGACGATTTTGATGATCAAAATTGCAACAAATTTTCATACCAAAAAACGTCGTTTAGGGCCTCAAAACGGCTCCGGAAGTTCAGGACCCGAAAAACTGCTAAAAATAGTAAGTTATGCCAAAACGGAAAAACTGAAAGAGACAATGGTGGGGGCCAAAGTGGAATAGGCGGGTGGCCACCAATATCCACCTGGATCATTCCTCCCCCCTTAGGAAGCAATGGTCCCCATTGCGTTAAGTTCCTCCATGAGATGAGGAAATTTCTGCTGAACTTGGTCCCTGGTGAACCACTTTCCTTGGTGCAGGAGTTGGCCGGCTTTGACAACCCGATACAGTTGGATCTGCTGTTGACGAGTGTTCTTGATTTGCATGTCCATGATACAATCTGTGGTGGCCTGTTCCATGCAGTCTGGGTTTAACTCTGTTGGTGTGAGTTGTTCTGCAATGTCCGAGGTGTCCAGTAGAGGTGGGAAGTAAGGGCGAAGGCGATCCACATTGAAGACTGGGTGCAGAACAAGGAATGGTGGAATACTAAGCTCGAATCCATTGCTCCCTACAGTCTTGGTGATGGTGTACGGCCCGTATCGGAGCGGGCGAAGCTTGCGGTGGGGTCTAGTGAGGCGCTCCTTCTGCAAATGTAGCCATACTTTGTCGCCCACCTGGAAGTGGTGTGGCACCCGGTGTTGATCATGGCGTTGTTTGTACTTCGCATTGGCTCTGTCCAATATCTCATGAACCTGTTGGCGGATGTGTTGAATGTGCTCGATGAAGCTACTTGCTTTGTCAACTTCAGACTGGACATGAGCTGAATCGGCCTGAGCAGCTGCAAACGGCATGGCTATGTCAATGTGACATAGTGGCTGGAATCCCAAGCCCACCTGAAAGGGGCTATGGCCAATTGAACTGTGGAGAGCCCGGTTATAACTGTGTTGTACATAGGGGAGGCTCTCGTCCCATGTGCGTGGATGCTTTGAGTTGTACATGCGCAGAATGTGTACAATCATTCTGTTGACGACCTCTGTCTGGCCATCTGTTTGGGGATGGAAATTTGTGGACTTGGTGAGCTTTGTGTCCAACATTGACCAGAGGCTGGACCAAAATGTGCTGAGGAACCTGCTATCTCGATCTGATATGATAGACTGTGGGATCCCAAAGTGCACCCACACTCGTTCAAAGAAGAGTTTAGCAGTGGCTTCTGCTGTGATATTCTTCTTACAGGCCGCCATGATGGCCATCTTCGATAATCTGTCAACGACCACGAAAACACAGTCATTTCCATTCTTAGTAGAAGGCAGGCCCGACATGTAATCCATGGAGATGGATTCCCACGGTCGACTAGGGGTAGGTAGTGGAGTATATAGGCCTTGCTTCTTAATGGTCGGTTTGGCAATGGCACAAGCAGTGCAGGATCTGATGTGCTTCTCGACATCCTTTCGAAGGTTCGGCCAATAGAAATACTTATGCAGGATTGCTACTGTTTTCTCGACCCCGAAATGCCCAGCGACTCGACTGTAGTGTGCTTCCCATATCATCTTAGCACGCTCGCTTGAAGGAACACAAAGGTGTCCCAGGTGACATAAAAGTGCATCTTGGAGGTGAAAATTTGGAACTTGCGTGCCCCCCAAGAGTGCCTTGTAAGTGTGGCCGAAGTCTGGGTCACTCTCATAGAGAAGCGGCCAATCAGAAGTCTCGTGCCCACAAGAGTTGAGCACGGTGGTGAGCGCCACGATCGGTGGTCGGCTGAGGCAGTCTGCAACATTATTGGTGCTACCCTTCTTGTACTTCATGTTCAAATGAAACTGTTGCAGATATGTGGACCACTTCTGATGGCGATCATTCTGCAACTTCCCTTGTGTCTGTATGAACTGCAGGGGCCGGTGGTCTGTGTGGATGATTGTTTCCTTCCCCAAAATGTAATGCTTCCATTGTCGACAGGCTTGCACAATGGAATACATTTCTTTGTCATAGGTGGGATACTTGAGAACTGTCTCAGACAATGTCTCACTGTGATATGCCACTGGATGTCCCTGTTGAGTAAGAACTGCCCCAATAGCATAGTCAGAGGCATCTGTCTCGATCTCAAATGGCTGCTGCAAGTCTGGTAAGGTGAGCACTGGGGCAGAACAGAGGCGATTTTTCAATTCTTTGAACGCCTTCTGGTGAGGTTCCGACCAAAAGAATTTTGCTCTCGCTCCTCCTTTGGTGACTTGACTCAAGGGCCAAGTGATATGAGAGAATCCCAGCACGAATCTACGGTAGAAATTAGCAAGACCCAGAAAGCTGCGAAGCTCTGTTATAGTAGTCGGGGCTGGCCAATCCCGAATGACTTGGATCTTAGCTGGATCCACATGCACCCCCCTTTCATCAATAATGTATCCCAGATATTGAACCTGGGTCATGCCAAACGTGCACTTCTCCAAATTGGCACACAACTTGTGTTACCGCAGTGTTTGGAGGACTTGTCGGATGTGATGAAGGTGCTCTTCCCAAGTCTTGCTGAAGATCAGAATGTCATCCAAGTACACCACTACGAATGAGTTGGTGAATGGCCGCAAGATGTCGTCCATCATCCTCATGAAGGTTGCGGGAGCATTCGTCAACCCGAAAGGCATGACCAGCCATTCAAAAAGGCCTTCCTTAGCATTGAAGGCAGTCTTCCACACATCAGAGGGTTCAATTGGTACCTGGTGATACCCAGACTTCAGGTCGATCTTACTGAAATATTTTGCACCTTGGAGTTGGTCCAGAAGGTCATCAATCCGTGGGATTGAGTACCTATTCCGGACAGTGATCTTGTTCGGCGCCCGATAGTCAATAGCGAGTCTCCACGTCCCATCCTTCTTCTGTACCAACACGATCGGGCTCCCACGGGGCGATGAACTTGGTCTGATGTGACCTTTCTGCAACAGCTCCTGAATCTGCCTCTTGATTTCATCATTTTCCAGAACAGAGCGTCGATAGATCGGTCCATTGGGTAGTGGCGCACCTGGGGTCAGATCAATCGGGTGCTTGACCTGGCAGTGGAGAGGAACCCCTGTGGGTGAGGTGAAGATGTCCCCGTACTCCTCCACGACCTTATCCATTTGTTGTTGTCGTGCAGAGGGGCCCTGTCTGGAGGTCGTGGCCACAGTCTTCTTCTTGCCCTGGGGGCGGATCATCAGAAAAACGAATTTCCTGGTTTGGGAAATGAGCTTACTACATTGTTTTGCAGTAACCAAAGAGATATTCGTAGGAGGTGGTACCTCTGGTATCCTGTACAACTTATTTCCCAAAGTAATAATAACAGCACGAGGTCGAGACTCATACATAGCATGACGCTTCCACAAGTATGGTTGTCCTAATAATACATCAGAAACATCAATAGGAGCAACGTCACATAATACCTCATCCGTGAAGGGCTTGATGCTATAGGGAGGCGACACTACCGGCTGACGCGGAGATCTTGTCCTTGGTGAAGCCACCCGATGGTGTATGGATGTGGGTGAGCTGTGGTCGGCAAGCCCAACCGCTTCACGGCGTCTGCTGAAATGAGGTTCTTTTGGCTCCCATTGTCGACAATGAACTGTACCGGGGAGCCCTTTACCCACATCTGGGAGTGGAAGAGACGTTCCTCCTCCTTTGGATCTTCCGGTTCCTCCTTCTGGATCTTTGTAGTGGCAACAGTGGCGTTGGGCTCCGCATCAATAATCTGTTTCCCTTTTTCATTCCCCTTTTCAAGTTCTGATTCGGAGTCAGAGCATGCATCTGACTCAGAAGCCCTCATCTCGGCCACTAGCGACTACTTGGCCCGACACTCACTTGTGTTGTGAGTGGAGCTCTTATGGAACTCACACCACTTTCCCGTGTCCTTCTTTGGCTTTACGGTGTTGTTCTTGTCTTGTGGCTTTGACGGGTTGTCCTTAGCCGCCATGCTTTGTCATTTGTTCTGCGGTTTGGAAGCACCTTTTCCTTGCTTTTGATTCGCAGATCCAAAGTCTCGCTTCTTCTGTTTGAATTTCTGCTCAATCTTGGCAGCATACCGGTATGCCGTACTAAGCGAGGAGATGTCGAGGAACTCCATTTCCTCCTGAATGTATCTGTGCAGACAACTGCGATACTTTAGCACCAAATGTTTCTCTGAATCTTTGATACCCAACTTTGTGCGCGGGGTATGGAACAGATTCGTCAGCTCGTGCACATCTTGATCCCTTTGTTGTCGCAGCGTGGTCCATTGTATGTACTTGTCCTCATAGCTCCCCACGGGATAGTATTGTTCCTTGACGGCATCTCGGAAAGAATTCCAAGTTGATACGGCCGAGAATAGAGAGGGTTCTGTCTGGTCCTTGTTCTCACAGTAGGTTTCCCACCAGTCCTTAACATGGGGGGTAGCTTTGAGGAGTGCAAAAATAATCTTCTCCCGGTCTGAAAAGTCATGAACAGAGAAATATCCTTCTAATAGATTCAACCATCTATCTACGACATCTGCGTCTATTTGACCCTCAAATATGGGAATGTCAAAATTTACTTGTACCTTAAAGGGAGTCGCAACTCCAGAGTGGCTACTGGATGCAGATGCGCCGCTGGTGGGCAGCCGTTGAAGGGGCTACTGGATGCAGATGCGCCGCTGGTGGGCAGCCGTTGAAGGATCTGAGCAAAGTTATCCATCATCGCGTTCCTTTGTTTTTCGAGGGCCTCCTCGAGCAATATTTTGATGGGATCTCCTGCTCCCTCATCTTTCTTTTCGTCCCCCATGGGCGTCCGTCGAGGTTTGCGAGGCTGATCTTGCAAAGGTTCCACCAGATCAAGCCCTAGCTCCTTATACCCCGACCTCGTTGGGGACATGCAAAGAAGGATCGAAAAAAAGCAGACCGCTCTGATACCACTGATCCGGATTTATGCAGGAACGCAACAAAATAAACACATAACCATAAATACAGAGATGCAGCGGAAATAACACTTCATTTCATTAATATCAAAGAACTGAAATTTGCTTACAGACAGAATGGAAATAAAACTAGCTAGGGCACTGGTAGCTATCTCTGAGAAGAGATGTGGCAGCTACAGGCCTCTGAACTGTGTTACAATGAGGCTCGAGGGCCTATTTATTATTGAGAAACAATGGAGAACCCTCAACATCCCAAAAACCTAACCTAGGAGATGAAGCGCCAAAACTATGGGCCCCGTTTGGGTAAATTGGTGTTTCAACTTCCCAGGGACGTAACTTTGGCATACTATCTCCGTTTGACGCACATGATACATCATTAGAAATCTCTATCCGAGGACTACAACTTTTGTGATGATTTTGATGATCAAAATCGCAACAAATTTTCATACCAAAAAACGTCGTTTAGGGCCTCAAAACGGCTCCGGAAGTTCAGGACCCGAAAAACTGCTAAAAATAGTAAGTTATGCCAAAACTGAAAAACTGAAAGAGACAATGGTGGGGCCCAAGTGGAATAGGCGGGTGGCCACCAATATCCACCTGGATCAAAAATTCACCACAACTGGGCAACTCGAATTATTTACATGCATGAGCTAATTATTAGATGATTGATTAGTTAACTAGATGATCTTTAAGTTAGACTGATGTTCCACCACTTAAATTACCACCAACTGGTTCTATTAATAGCTAGAACTAGTTTAATTGATTACAATTGAAATTAACTCAACCTAGGATCCTAAAATTTAGGAATCACAAGATAGATACAATTGAACATCATTCCCTTAACTCAAATTAACTGAGCTGGATTCCTATTTTTTTAGGAATCAACAGAAGCAAACTGAACTTGAACTCATTAAATAGAATTATGTGTTCTTAATTGAGGGAAAAGAGCCATGTCACCTCAGTTAACTCCTCCAAGTTTTTTTTTGATGTGGACTTTTGAATTTCCTCAATTTGATTAAGGAAAAATCAAAATTGAGACTTTCTTGTTGCATTTTCAACACTCCCTCTTAGCAAGAAAGCGATTATAAACCACCCTTATCCTGCACCTATGGAATGTACTACATGAAACACCTCACACTATTGTATTTTCTACTACAACATCTGCAACTGAGAAGCATCCAAAAAAAACATTGAATCAATTGTATCTATAATTGTCTACTGAGAAAATTTTGTTAATGTTAACTCTGCCACTGATGCTTTTGTTATATTGTCAACACTACTCTGCACTCCTCAATATCTGACTCACATTGATCCTCTTGCTACTAAATATTGTGGGCCCCTGTAGCAACGTAATGATCCATGAGGAGAACACCTTGATGGACCTTGCCCAAATTTTGAAACTCTTGGAATAAAGATGTACATCACCCCACCTCCTCCTTGGAGGTATGGTTGCATACTGCAACCCGAAAGATAATCATGATACTTATGCTGGCTACGTATATGTTTTTTCTTCTTCCCTGCTATTCTTTACCCAACCCCTACGTAATAATGACTATTATCTCCCTAGATGCTAAAACCATACCCCCTGCTTCCATAGGGTTTCTCCCTCTGAAATTAGGCTCCCTCTGAGTCTCGATCTCCCTGTGGGAAATCTCTCTGCCCCTCAATTTTCCAATATTAATGATCATAAATCCTTTTTGTGTTACTAAACATTGGATAATTTATCTTCCCACTAGCATCCTTCTTGATCCATTATGAAGTTTTCACAAGGGGTCTTCTGGATCTACCCTGAACTAGGGTATGGGATATTAATCAAATTATGCTTGAGGGTTTGCAAATTACAAGTGTTTAAAATGAGTTTTTGAGAGAATTTATGTTAAATTTTAAACACATAAAGCATGTAAATAAACTCTAAAATATACAGAAACAACATACAAATGCACCATAATAATAACCACAAAATAGCAGATGATGAAGGATTTCACCCCTCCTGGGCTACGTCTCCTTGGTACAGCTTCCAATGGCTTGGCCCTCTTTCATTATGCTCAAAATAGTGATTGCATGCATTTAAAATGCTCAAATGGCTTCAAAATTTTTTCCATCAACTCTAGAGTACCCAAAAATGCACGTCTAGCCTCTTTTTGATCCGAAATTGGTAAAAAATTGGTGAATTTATGAGCCTCCCTAGTTTTCCTACTAATCGCTCCACAATTTCCCCAAAATCCGGACCGTTCCTACAATTTTGCCCTTAATTCGGCTAACTGGGAAACAATTTCCTGGAATTCCAGGAGAAATTGTCGAACTGTTAAAACACAAAATGTCCCCTAAAATCCGAATTTGAAACTATATTACATAGTTTGAATTAATTTTTTTTAAAATAAAAATGTGGCAGTAGCATTAACCGTTGGTGGTTAGAAGAGGGTTGGTCATATTGGCAGTTTGGTCGGTGGTCTGTGTGGGCGGCTCTGTTGTGCCCCCAATCTCTGACTGTGGTCACATGATGAAACATAAGGGGGGCCCCTTTCCCCACCTCCTCCATACATATACTATAAGTAAATTTTGTGCCCTTTGTATTAACAAGAAACTCACGTGGCTCAATGGTAATGCATGGCATTGTTACAAAGGAGGTCACGGGTTCGACCTTCGCTCGCTCCGCTTGGACTATAACATGATTTTTGGTGGCCTCGGGGCTGTCACATGGTAGCCCCTGGATTGGCCATGTGGTAGCCTATGGTTGGCATCATGAAAGTACACACCCCTCCTATAAGGATGATGATGGTGAAGACTATGATGATGTATCCTAGAAGAGAAACTAGAATGATGCCCATAAATACCATTCCTCTTGTCAGGTGTGTCCAAGGATATGTCCCCTCTATCCAACCTATGTCCGAATCGGGACCTATTACCATAGGCTCCATTAGTCTTTTCTTCCTACTCTTGATTGTTCCTAATTTGTCCCTGTTTATGCAATGCTGACAAGCTCTAAAGAATCACTGCATTAACCTCTATACGCTTTTCTTGAGCCCTTTCAAGTATTTCCTGAGCCTCAACCAACTTGTCATTATTTTCCTTACAACTTTTTATATCTTCCCTCAAGCTCCTCAATGTATATACCACACCAGGAGAATAATCATCTCCTTGCAGCCCAACTGATCTTTAGGGAGAGTCACCGAAACTGTAGTCTAAAAATTTTCTCCTCATCCTTGATTCTCTTCTTCTGCAAGTATATCATGTCAGAAAAAAAAATAGATACCAAAATAAAATCCATACCTTATTATTGTTCAGGGGAGGCTTATCTCTTCTACAAGATACTCCACATTATCATATAGTTGTATAATCATAAACATACCCAGATAATTATTATATCAACATATAACATCATGCATGACCATGCCAACCATATACCTTAATCCCATGCATGACGACGATAATCTTGACAACATCATACTTTTTCCCAAATAGAGTGCAACCACGCTCTGATACCAACTGTAACACACACCTCCCCTCACATCTACCCATGTTCAACTACGTATCTGATGTAAACATGAGTTGAGGGGCAGTGATGACCAGACTCAACTTCCTAGGTGACCTTAAGAAAATGGAGTCAAAAAACAACCTTACTAACTTACCTCAGGTGCCATAGGTCCCTCCAAGAGTAACCCAACCCCTATAGGTGTTCATCCCTTAGCCAACTTGAATTTTCCCTGATTTTTGCCCCGATTCGCTCCCTTTCCAAGGCATCAGTGTGACTAGAACCTCCTAGTTGCATGCATAAGGCTGCATCAGTAGGACTGTAGACTTTTTCACTCAGTGTTGTGCCAGCGACTACGTATTTTAAGGCTATATTCGAAGGTTGGGGCTAGACCTCTACTCAAAAATCCATGTAACTTTCAGAATTCATAAATTACACAAGGAAAACACTTGTAAACCAAAAAATGACACCATGAATAGGCTTTCCCGTCCCAAAATAGGATTGAAATTCTGTCAAAAACTTGGCAACAATGCAATCTACAGGTCATGAATACAATACTAAACATAAGGGACTAGAAATTCATATGAAACTTATCAAGAAGGATCACCACCTTCACCCATTAGCTGCCTTAACATTAATTATGTTTTGCATCCATTAATCTTTCAGTTACAAGTAAAACATGGAATAAACCATGACTAGTGTTAGGGTCCTATATTTCATAGGATCTCAAGGTGACTAAGTTTATTCTATTTGTCAACTTTTTTCGTAAAATGATTTCCCCACTACAAATAATTTTCAAAATAAAAATAAAAAAGAGATAACATAAAAATCAAAAGAGGATATATGTTATAAATAAAAATATATAAGATGTGAACCCCATCAAAAAGAAGAAAAACAATAAATTTTGAAAGTGTTGCACTTCCAAATGCCACTACTCTTAGTTTAGCTTACTTCTGAAAATAAATTGTGTGCAGCTTGTTTAAAATGCCACAAAAGTTCAATAAAATTCAATCATACAATTTAATCATGATTGAATTAGGTTTAAATTGCTTGTCAATAGGTAGTGAAAAATAAATTTTCAAACTGTTTAATCTTGACAGATTGATTAGTTACATAGAAAATAAAACTGGTTCAATAGTTTAAACTGAACCAAGGAAGGTGTCATAACATCATTTGTTTTTATAAGTTAGCATAAGTAGTTGAAATAATTTCAAAATGATAAGGTAGGATGTGGATGCAGAATAGTGAAAAATTTAAAAATGTTAGGAAGATTATTATTTTTGTAGGCATCCATGTCAATAAAATGTTAGGTGGTATATGCTCTAAATAAAGAAGGCAAGGAAAACGTTAGGGAAGCAAGAAAGAAAAAGAAAAGCTTCATTATATTTTAAAGGTTTTGATTGGCTACTAGTCTAAATGTGCCTATGGAAAAGTTATTTGTATGGTTTAAATTCTGATTATTAATTTTTATCTTAAAGTTTTAAACCATAGCATATTTTCCCCCTCACTCTCATTTCATTCATTTCCCTTTTCATTTCCTTCCCCTTTCATATTTCCGCACATTTCATTAAAAACCCCACATTCCACTTTTTCCCATAGACCAAAACCCATTTATTAAAAATCCAAAATTTTTAGATATATTATAAGCTCCACCACCCATCAACAGTTGTGTTATATAAACCTTAGACCTTATCGTTATATATATCACATATTATATATATAACAAAATATGCTCAAACCATTGGTGCCTCATCGCATATCGCCATCGCAAATTTTTGTTACAACAATCCAATGCCAAACTTATAAATCGCCGATGCGATGTGAAATGGGACCCAATCCCCGCCACACTTTATTTTCTGTTTCATTTTCCTTTTAAATACATTGAAACCTTATCTTTTCCAACCTTTTCGCTTTACCCTTCCCCCTTCACCGTTTCATCGATCTTCATTTCCTGATCACATATCATAACCTTTTCACATCGCAACTAAACGTTAAAACTTGCGCTTGTCGATTTGAGATATTCCACATCGCTAAATCACATCGCATATACGTTAACTTACCTTTGAAAACACCCGCAACATATCTAGTTTAACCTGCGATGCGGTAAGTTGACCCCACCTCTGCAACTCCTCCCCCGCGTGTCTCACTTCGTAGTGTTTAAAGTTTACATTCCTCACGCTTATAACTTAATGCTAACAGTTGCGATATGTGCTGCAATCTTGTTCCATCAACCCTCCATGTCACCTACCCTCCATGTCACCTCCCCTTCCCATCGCATCACTAGTTGTATTTTTTATAAACAACACTGTAAAGGTTGCAAAGTGCATGAATGATTTGCACTTCAGAACTGAAATCTAAAGGATTTCAGGTCCGGTATTATGATTTTTCAATATTTTGTTTAGAAAAAGGGTTAATCACGACAAAAGGGATTCGAGTGACAAAACAACAGAAAGGTCGAGTCGAGCAGCAAAAGGCGTTCAACACAGGGCATTCATAGAGTAGTTCATTCGCCATCACAACATTTAGTTCAACCAGCACAACGCTTATTCTGTCAGCACAACAATAAAATGTAGTCCACGTCCTAACTTTCCCACTACATCAACACCTACTTTGCACAACGCGTTCCACCGAGACTATAATTTTGTAATAAGAGTTTTAATTTCAAGTCTGTTAAAGACTGTTTTGTTGGAATTTTTTGTATAAATACTTCAGTTTTGGAAGTATCAAAGGTCGATCGATTGAGATCGGAATCATTACTATATTTTGGAGTATTATAAGCTTTTCCAAAGAATTGGAGCATCAATAATAATCTAACCATTCACAGGATTCTTGTGGCTTAAATACTGGTGATGTTTTTCTTCGGTTATAATTGCTTCATTTTCCTCTTTCATTGTAAACATCTGAATTCTAATTGTAAAGAAGAAAGCGTGATTAATAGGATTTACTTTTGAGTACCTTATTCTGGCTGCCTTTGCGATCATTATGTTTTCCACTGAAATCCAAACTAAAGAATTCTTAATTGCTCTTTAGTTTGGTTGAATCTAATTATATTTTTGTCATAAATCCATTTATAAATCCAAGAGATCTAGAAAATATTCCTAGCTTGCCCTGTGTTTACTCTATGAAATATTGATGCAACCATCCAGTTATTTTTTGACTCCATTTCCCAATAGGTATTAATAAATTGAATATAATCAATCTTCCAAAATCCGAAACAAACCCAAAACCCAAGTACTATCATAACTAGCCTAAAAATTATTTAAACAAAGATAAATCTTATAGAGAGAGCCCTCTTTGAATCTAGGAAGGCTAGGTCCTGGATTCCAAAGTTGGTTTAATGTTGGCCTATGTGATTAGTTCTCACAATCTATAGCAAATTACAGAATGCTAACAACTAGAACCAATTACATAACCATGCTTATAACCAGCATCTAACCAACATATAACCACATAAATAACCATAAGATAACAACCATTAAAGCCACATAAATACTGGTACAAAAGCATTAGAACTTAGCTTTCATTAAACATAGGCAAGAGCCAACTAGGTTTGGGACTTCCACGTAACACCCGACCATAGACATGGCTGAACTGAATCTTTCTTTCAGCTAGTCACCCCCGTGCCATATTCCAAGCATGAATGTGGGATCTCATGGATAAACCAATAAAAAAAAAGCAAGGGAATCCAGAGGTTAAACCACCTCCACCCTCACCATATGATGCTCTCACCTAAACCGACATCGAGATCACAAAACCGAATCGAGATTGGAATGCTTCCATATCTCATCACTATCATTGAGGAATTTTCTTTCTCCTTGTCTCTAGGATTTACCGAAATCCACACCATATCATTAGGCCCTTATCGAGATACCACCCTCAAGATTTACTGTGTATCCTGCTAAAATTGGTCAAGGGATTCCTAAGCCTTTGGGAATGAACCTGAGACCAACTCCACCCCGGATTCCGAAACCATCTGGCAATTCCAAAGCTCAAAACAGAGAAAAATCCCATCACACCATGGCTATCCGAAAAAAGGCAAGGCAAGGATGAAAACCACTGTCAAAAATTGGCAAAACCATGCGACCGACAACAAAAGAACCAAATACCAACGTGCACATATCATGCATGTCAAAATCAGCTAGGAAATCATACATGTAATTTGTTACCTGCAAGTATTCATGTTGTAGCTGCTTGATCCTGCTTTTTCTTGCTTGATATTTTTTTTTCCCTTCCTTTCCTTGTCCTTCCTTTGCTTGCTTTTCCCTTTGGTCCAATGTTGAAATGCTCCAAGAAAAATATAAGTGTCCAAGAGTGAGAGAGAGAAAGAATAGAGAGAGAGCTCCAAAACTGAATAGACAAAAAGGTACCAACTGATCCTCAGAAGCCTTTTTATCAATGAGGCCTCTATTTTCTTCAATTTTCCATTATTTTCCTTTATTTTCATCCTCACATGCAATCTATGAGCTTTCACCTTCCTTTTCTCCTAATTTCCTTTATTTTCATAAATAAATGTGTCAAAAATACTTTTTGCCTTTTCAAAGCCTTAGCCATTGCCTTTTTCAATTTCCCCTTAGCCATAAACACATCCAGTGATGTCCACTAGGGCTATCTTTTCCCAACATTCAACTTGAAACAAGTGTCCCTTAACTGTGGTCTTATTTTTTACTTTATTAACTTTTATTACATGAAATTTTAAAATGGGTTTGTTACATTCATCTTTGTTCATTTAAAAACCTCTAGGACAAAGCCAATTGTTCATATTACCCGTTATTAAATTCAATCTTAGCGATTGCTAGGTTAATGCAAGTGCCAATGTTTCATGCATTTTTGTGGAGAGTATAATATCACAATCCTTGTGATAGTGGTTCATGTGCAATTCTTGGCAATTTCAAATTATTACTTTACTATTAATCACTTTCCAAATTTATTTTTATTCATGTAGTATTCACCCTCTATAGCCTGATGTAGATTTTGGGAGATGGATATCCCAATGGAAATCTACACCATAAATACCCCTTGCATGCCAAGTACAATGAATATTACTAATTGACTTCTAAATCTTACGATCTTTTTTTCATTAATTTTTTATTTCCTTTTAGAGAGAGTGGCAGACTACAATCCAGTTATGGACATTATTGCTTAGGTAGCCCCTTCACCAACTGAATGTACTCTTCTTCCTTCTGGATTTAGGGCCAAAATATGTACAACTCTCTTCTTTATTCCAATAATTGCCAAATTTTATTTTATAATGATTTCATTTATGGGATTTTAGAATTCAAGTTTTGGATGGACTTGGTGAGTTTGAACTCTATAGGCCTTCATCACTATAAGATCCTCTCATTTTTTACTAATATGCATGATTACATTTGTTCTCATGAAATAACATCATCTTTTCTATGGAATTTAGTCCAACTATTTTAGAAGCTAAGATTTGTTCAAAAATAGTGTATTTATAGATTTATCCAATATATTGCTCAGAGCTTTCTATATTGTGTTAAAATATGGTTCTATTTACATCAATATTTTGTTAAAACATAGTTTTATTTGCATAAGGAGTAAGATGTAGAAGGATGTGTATCTACAATTAAGATAACTGTGTTACTTCTATAAAATTAATAATATAAATTGAAAAAAATAATTAAATTAATTAATTATTAAATAATATTTGATATTTTAATAAAAAAACTCAAAAAAAGAGGCCACAATAATTATAAAACTCTAAAAGTACTTTTATCTTAATCTCAAATTTTTTAATCAGAACTTGGTTATTGTTTCTTTTAATCCTTCTTAATGCTTATTAGATTTCGGATTAAAGTGGTTAGACACACACACAAAAAAAGAGTTCCATTCAATTACTAGTACTAAGCATCCACCCATCAATAATATAAGAGTGAAAATTAATGGATGGGAAAATATTTTTTTTTAAGTGAATATCAGTTTTTATCCATCATAAATATAATAAAGCCTTTCAAAAAGCTTTACTTTAACACAATAAAAACATTAAAAATTAATTATATGAATAAGAGTTGACCACAATTTTAAGGATTAAGGTGGGAAATAGACTAAAAAAAAAAATTAGATAAAAAATAAAATTACATTAAGTTAGCTGTATTAAGCATCTAGCCATCAATATTATAAGAGTGAGAATTGATGGATAAGAAAATATTGATTAAAGTGAATATCCATACAATATGTATTTTTAGCCAATGTGAAATGCAAATTAAGGTGAATAGAATAAAGAAAAAAAATCTAAAATAAATAAAACTAGCAATTGCACCATATGTTGCAAAAGAAATGTCGTAAGGCAATAGAATAGGAAAGAGTAGCCTAGAAGAAATAAGTTGTTGCATAGAAGGTGTCATCGTGAAGGAATGAAAGACAAATTTTGCTTACATGGAAGCGGGTCGTGGAGGTTTCAAAGATATTGATTATAAGAGTTATAAAACTGAAAATTTTGTTATAGATATTGAAATAGGAAATTGTGCGTGAAAACATATATGTAAACAAACATAATGAAATAAGTTGTTGCAGAGAAGGAGCCATCATGAATGAATGAAAGGAATATTTTGCTTCCATGGAAGCAGGTCATGGAGGTTTCAAAGATATTGATTATAAGAGCTATCAACCAGAAAATTTTGTTATAGATATTGAAATAAGAAATTGTGGGTGAAAATATATGTGTAAACCAACATAATCTGTTCACAAATATATAAATTTTGTTATAAATATTGAAATAGAAAATTGGGGTTAAAGTCCTTTGGTGATTAATAATCCTCTGAAACCAACATTAAATGAGCATGCAACTTAAATAAGATATTTTAAATACATTGAAGTACACTCTATCTAGCATAGATGTAAATAAAGATAATTTTTATTAATATAAATAGATTTTACTCTAAGTTCATCTACATATCCGCGCGCCATAGCATTAGATATATTTTGTGAGCTAATGTGATGTTTTTTTTTGTCACAATGATTTAAAAATCAGTTATTATATCACAATATTGACTTTCTCATTGTCTATTTTGTTTATGAACCCTTTAAAAAGACAACAGGAACATTTGATTTTACACTGTGATCTCCCGAGCATGGGTGGGGTTTTCAAAAGTTGGAGAGTAAATTGAGCAGTTATTGTTAGAAATTGTTGTATAAGATGGGAAATTTGGATGGTTTGTAGACAATATGGATGTCATAAAAAAATCTATTTTAAATTTGTTAGTGTTTGTGGCCACCATGCTTCTAATATGATCCATTTCAACTGGGAACTTCAATATCTATTTTGAATTTTTTAGTGTCTCTGGCCACAATGCATCTAATAGGATCCATTTCAGCTAAGAGCTATTACAATTAAGTAATTAAAGGTAAATTTAGTGTTGATTACTTCAAAAAATCAATGTGTGAATGATAACTTGTGACATCCCTAGCCATTATTTTTTAGCCACAATTAGGTAGTTAAAGATATGTGTATAGTTTTTTTTTAATAGAAGAAATTTGATATTCATTAACAAAAAAAAATCAAAAGAATATGTATATAGTTACACAGTGTTATGTAGTTACAAACTATTACAATTAAGTAATTAAAGGTAAATTTAGTGTTAATTAATAAATGAGAATTATGAACATTCATCATTATTGCTCAAGATAAATCATATCCTATGAAATAATTTGGAAATTTAAAAAAATATCACATATTTAAAAAAAATTCATTATTATTATTATTATTTATTTATTTATTTATATATTTATTAAGAAATACTACTTATGAATACTAAAACAGTTGTAACATAAATAATACATAACAAAAAAACCATGTATTTTTTTAATAATAAAATAGTTGTAACAAAAATAATATAGAACAAGAAAAACTATGTATAATTTTCCCCTTTAAATAAACTATATTCCACATCAATACCATGGGTCGATACCATGGGCTGTTTTTATAGTTTATTATTATTTTATTTTATTACCTAAATTCAATTTAACTTATTAAAACATATATAAAACTATTTACATTTACATATAAAAATATAACAAATTTTTAATAACAACATTTTAACTTAAAATTCACCAAAATCTAAATTCAATCTAACTTATTAAAAAGAAAAAAAAAACATTATAAAATATATATATATATATATATATATATATATATATATATATATATATATATATATATATACTTGTGGATCTGATGGCCTAAAACATTTCAATAGTCTAACATTTGATCCAATGGCTCAAACATGGACACAGTGGCAGCTAGGGGAGTTGTTTTCAAATAGGAATGCCTTACGACATAAAAATAAAAAATCCAATTAATTACTAATACTAAGCATCCACCCATCAATACTATAAGAGTGAGTATTGATGAATGAGAAAATATTGTTTGAAATGAATATCAATTTTTATCTATGATAAAAATAATAAAAACTTAAAAAAAAACTTTGCTTTAAGATAACAAAAGCATTAAAAACTAATTATATGAATACAAGTTGACCATGCTAAAAATGGGTAGCTGTACAGAGGAACTTGGAGGGATTAACTTGCCAAGTACCTATGGTTGCAATGGAAGATCTGCCTGAAGCCATCCAGAGACAGGTGGTAGGAGTACCTCGTGACTGGATACGGTTATTCCGCCGAGTTGCCACCGCTATCGTGTTCTAGTGGAACACAACTTCTAGGCAGGGACCACAGGAGTAGATAGATATGATTTACCAGATGACTGTATATTTTTTGAGATTTTGAACATGATCGGGCATAAGCCCAAATTTTGTATGACTTATGGATCCAAATTTTGTATAGTTTTTTGAAACACTCTGATGATATATATACGGCGATTTGATGTGATGTGACAAATGTATCAAAATGTATGATGTTTTTGATGATTTTATTTTATTATATGGAATGATTAATATGCTAATCAATTGCTTGATTAGCTAATGAGTCTGCCATCCAATTGTCAACTCGAGGAATATGAATGAAAGGTAAAAATTGAAATGATCTCTGTAACAAAATTACCCTCAAGAACAACCGGAGTAAAAATTGATCTCGAACCCAATAATTATTGTTCAATTGCGACACCACCAGCTGAGAGTCCAAGAAAACTACCAACGAATCAACACCCAAAGATATTGCATCCGAGAGTAGATAAACAACTGCAGTGTATTTTGCTATATTATTGGAAGCAGGACCAATGCAGAACCCTCTTGATACTAACAGCTGACCGGATGGATGATGAAGCACCCAAGCCACGGAAGCTAAGTTCCGGGTGTGTCTACTAGCACCATCGGCGAAACCAAAATGACTCATGACATTCGACACAACCTGCCAAAGAAGATCAAAAACATCACCATCCCATCAAAGATCAAAAAACCAGATATGTACAAAGCAAAACTACTATATACAAAAGCAAAATGTCAGGCCGAAGCCTAGGCATAATACTTTTTCAAATAGAGCCCATTTCTGGGCTCCGACAACTCGTTTCCTTCAAAATCAACCAAGGTATATGCTCCTTTTTTAAGGGCTTTTTTAACGATAAAGGGGCCATACCACATAGATTTAAAATTTCCTGCCCCCAGGGCATCTTTTTCTTGGGCATAGACCAAAACAAGGTCACCTTCCGAAAAAACCCTAGGCTTGACCACCTTATCATACTGAACTTTAACTCGGTTTTTATGCGCCTCATTCATCGTGGCGGCATCTCGACGCTGCTCATCGAGATGTTCCAGATGAAGGAGACGTTCTTCAAGACTAGAAGTGTCAGGAAGAAGTTCCACAGCTAACTTAAGAGAATAAATCTCACATTCAATGGGAAATACGGATTCCAACCCATAAACTAACTGAAATGGAGTAAAGCTAGTTGCAATTTTCACTGACATCCTGTATGCCCAAAGTGCAGGATATAGCATGATATGCCAGTTGGATCGAGCTTTATTAATTGTCCTTTGAAGAATTGTCTTCAAGGATTTATTCACGGCTTCCACTTGCCCATTGGCTTGAGGATAATACGGAGATGAATGCTCCTGCCGGAAACCTAATTTTAGAGCCAACTTAGCCATCATGCTATTCTGAAAATGACTGCCATGATCAGTGAAAATCTCTCTAGGAATACCAAAACGAGCAATAACCTGGTTGAAAAGAAAAAGAGCTGCAGTCTCACCATCATTCCCAAAAGTAGGCATAGCCTCGACCTACTTCGTAAAGTAGTATACTGCTACAATAATGTACTTGTGACCTTTAGCCGAAGGCGGGTTACAAGTAGTATAATCAATACCCCACTTTGTAAAGGGACCGACAGTAATGACTGGAAAAAGCAGAGCTGGATGAGCGCGCATTTTTCGAGTATAAACTTGACATGGATGACACCTTTTACCGACTCCATACAATCTTTGAAAATCGAAGGCCAAAAGTACCCAACACGCAAGATCTTTTGGACTGTAGCAAGCCCAGATAAATGACCACCACAAGCTCCACTGTGGCAATCATTCAGCACAGCCTCAGCTTCTTCGAGAGTTAAGAAACGTCTCAGGATTGAATCAATCCCTCGACGGTATAAAGGATCACCAATAATCAAGTAATTCTTAGCCAAGTGACGCAACTTACGACGCTCATCTTTCGAAAAAGTAGAGGGAAACTTTGCAGTCTGAAGATACACAATTATATCCCCATACCAAGGATCCTGTGGAGAGATAAGAAACAAATGTTCATCTGGGAAGGATTCATCATAGACTATCTCATCCCCACACGGCAACTCGGAGATCAATTCCACAAAAACCAATGATTTCTTGGACTTGGCAGACATAAACTCAAGATCAAATTCTTGCAAAATCACAATCCATCTATTGTATTTCCCCCCAATCACTCGCCTACTAAGGAAAAAATGAAATGGATTGGCTGCTGCCAAAACATAGGTTTTTCATAGAAGAATATAATGCCGGAGTCGCTACACAGCATGAACAGCTGCTAAAGCTAACTTTTCTATCGGAGTATACCAGAGTTCAAGTCCTACCAAGCCTTGACTAAGATAGTATATAACATGCTCTGCAAGAGCATCATCCTCCTGAACCAGAACCATACCAATGGTAGATTCTGCTGCTGCAAGATACAAAAGGAAATCTCTGCTATAATCAGGTGGACTCAATAAAGGAGCAAAGGTCAATGCTTTTTTCAAAGCATCGAATGAGCGTTGAGCGAAGTCATCCCAAAAAAATGGAACTCCCTTCTTCAACAATCTCATAAATCCCTTGGTAACTTTAGCATAATTTACGATAAATCTCCGAAGAAAATTAGCCTTTCCTTGTAGACTTTGAAGTTGACAAATAGATGACGGGGGAGGCAACCGAAGTATTCCCTCAACCTTGAAGGGATCTACCCTAATCCCTTCCCTAGACACAATAAATCCCAATAACCGACCGGATGTAACTGCGAAAACACACTTGTTCGGATTCAACCTAATCTTATAGAAACGACATCGTTCAAATACTTGACGGAGGTGAGCAGGATGATCCATCCTCTTTCGAGAATGAGCAACTAAATCATCCAAATATGCCTCGATAATCTGTTTGATGTCGTGGAAGGCATATGACATGGCCCACTGAAACGTAGCCCCAACATTTTTAAGACCAAAAGGCATTTTCTTGTAAGCAAACGTACCCCAGGGACAAATAAAGGCAGTCTTATGCTGATCTTCAGGATGGATAGTAACCTGATTATATCCAGAGAAACTGTCCATGAAGGAAAAAATTTCGTTACCGGCACACTCATCGATGATCTAATCTATAAATGGTGTGGGGTAATTATCTTTCGGACATGCTTTATTAAGGTCTCTGAAATTGATGCAAACTCGAATTGTTCCTTGTTTTTTATCCACGGGAACAGGATTTGAAAAGGAACCGGATAAATAAATCCTACCTTAAGCAGCTTCTCTACCTCAGCTTTGATAGCTGCAGCCTTCCTAGGATTAACCGGACGAAGTTTTTGCCTCACCGGCTTAGCGTTTTCGTAAGTCTTGATCTCATGCTGGACAATAGATGGATCTATACCAGGCATTTCCTCATAAGACCAAGTGAATACATCCCTATACTCTTTAAAGAGATCGGTGTAAATCTGAATCTCTTCAGGGGAACATTCAGCTCTGATGAAGACATTATCAATAATATTGGGATCCCTGGAAATGTTCACCGGGATAGTTGGAGAAATCACAGCCATGTTCCCTTCAGCATATACACGTGTTGGTGCTAAAGGGTTTAGGACTGGGCGAACAGGACCAGGAGACGGAAGACTTGGAAAACTTGTTTCAACTTCGCTCAAATCAGGTAAAAGGTAAGATCAATGATGTAAATCATCCCACGGTCTATCTATACCAGTCATAGCTTCCAGGATGGCCTCTTTAGATGGAAGAGTGGTATCAAGGCAATCCTAGGCAGAAGAAGAACTAAGTGTCCAAGCCAGAGCCACATCTCCATCCAACTCTTCCGGTGAAAGAGGAGCTGGAGTGGATTCTGCAGAGTCAACAATAGACTGATACGCAATCTCAGCTGCAGACATCGGAAATGCCATTCCACCCACTTGACCTTCCGCTAATGTGGCGGTAGGGGAAGGTAAGGTCCAAGGGTCCGAAAAATAATGAGTTCTGAAGAACTCTCTTCGAAGAGGAGCCCTGGAGGATGAAATTGCATTTATATGAACCATAGGAGGAGGAATATCGAAAGTACCCATCAAGGAAGAATACATTCCAACCCCTAAACTCTCAACAGGCGACTTGGTATTATCCAAATTTGGAATAGTTGAGTCAGTAGATGCATTTGGGTCTACAGGAGGACAGTCCAGTTGATCCACTGTAGCAATCCTCCCTTCGTGAGGGAAACAAATAATCCGAAACAATGAAGATGCAATAGCATCCATCTCATAAATCCAGTTTCTCCCCAATAGAAGGTTGTAGTCCAAGCTTGCATCCACTATCTCAACCTCTATATTTACAGTTTTTCCCCCAACACAGATGGGCAAAGCTGGGACAATACCATGTGGTCTGTGAGAATGACCATCAAACACAGTCAGAAGAGTAGCAGATGGAGAAGCTGCGGGAGATCCAATTCCCTTCCAGCATGCGAGAGACATCACACATGTGGAAGCACCCTCATCAACGACTGTCCGGAAAATATTTCATTTCTGGTACGATGATTTAATATGAAAAGCCATATGATGGGGGAGTCTCTTCTTAAAATTAGTCATATCGAAAGTAATCATAAGAGAGTTCTTTGGATCGACAGCCCCAAGAGCAGTGAGCAGAGCACTGCGCTGAGTCGGACAAGAATGGAGCACCTCTAAAGCCGACATGGCACAAGGACTCTGCGCCAGATCTTCCAAAATAGAGTAGTTCTGGGCAGCCCTAGCATTTGGATTAATCGTCGTACGCTTGGTAGATGCTTTGGAACAGTAGGCCTCGTAATATGAAGCAGCTCAGTAGCATCGGGAGCACCCTTAGCTTTCGAAGACTCTTCTTCGCCATAATCACGGGATCTCGTAGCGACATCCACGTGAGCACTCATCATGTATATGTTTGATGGAATTTCCCCTTCCTGGGTGCCCCCAGAGGAAGCCCCAGTATTTTGATTAGCGCCAACAACTAGCTGTTGCCCTTGGGGAAAAGGGTTTGTCAACACAGCCTGGGAACTGGAAGAACCCTGCTGAGCTAACAAGCGCTGCGCATCCTGAATTTTAGGGCAAAGGTGAGTAAGATGGTCTCCAACACACAGCTTGCATGGAAACTTCACTTTCTTTTTATCCTTTTGACCATGCTCGTTGGTTTTATTTGCATTACCATTCCCATTCTTGCCCTTTTTCTTATTATTCCGTCCCTTCTTCTTCCCTACGGATTGTTGATTTCCTTTGGGGTCGGAAGTTTGGACGACATTTACCGAAAAATATTGGGAAGGTGATGACTCAGCAGGCACAACCTGACCAGAAGGAGCAGATTGCAAAGACAACTGCTACAATTGAGTAAGCAGGCTAGCTGCACCACTATTGATCAACCCAATAAGTCCATCACCATGAGGACCAGGCTTAGTTTTGGATAAATCTAATTTGGAGTGAGGAGCATTGGGAAAATATTTATGAAGGACTCCAGACTGAGAATATATCAATTCGAGCTGCTGGGCCCTAAAAATGGCCTGTTCCTCAGAAAATACCCCAGACAGGGATACATCCTTAGAAATGTCTGACTGTAGGGATTTCAAAAACCATTCCAAAAGGAATTCTCCTAGAATATGAGCTTTAATAAGCCTCTTCCTTCTCCGCCATTCCTGAATATGGTCAGAAATGTGGGTTGCATCGTCCTGCTTAAAATTAGCTAGGAGTTCATTTCCAGCGTCATAACGGACGGACAACTGGAAATGATTTAGAAATGTAATAGCCAGATCTCCAAATGTAGAAAAACTGCCCCCAGTTAACTCAATATACCATTTGGCAGTGTTTCCAGTTAGGGTGCGTTGAAACAATCTCAACCTAATCGAATCGTCGATCAGGGAGTTAGACGAACACCATAAATGGAAGGTGGTGATGTGGTCAGCCGGGTCCTCTCCATTCTTGTCTTCAAACTTTGGAATGTCTGAAGGTAGTTTGGTGGGAACCGGAGGCCACCCCGGACTGTACCGGATCGGATCATTCGTCAATTTCGACAAATCTGGTAAGTTTAACGTTGCCATAAAAGGTAAACGAGGCGGAGCCTGAGGATTCCATCCTTGATGGGATGGATTCCCAACATTCTGAAAAGAATACCCTGGATTTGATGAGGCACCAGGTTGCCAAAAAGAACTCGTAGAAAAAGGAGAAGAACCTCCTCCCAACGCAGAGTTACCAAAGACCGGACCAGTTCCCCCCCCCCGAAGTATTGAATGAAGAGGAAAGCCCCTGATAGGGGTTCCAGGCATTAGAAAGAGGGCAAAAAGTCTGATAAGCACTCGACGAAGGGAAAGAAGCATTCCCTTGGTGACCAGCATAAAACTGATTCCCTGCCCCTGCTGTAGTGAAAACAGGGTTCCAACCTGTAAAAGTAGTCGAATTCTGACCTCCAGACCAAGGGTTAAAACTCTGAGTCTGAGAAGTAAACAGAAAAGACCCTAAAGAAGGATTCGAACTAGGAATATGCCCAGTTCCAAAGGGGAACCCTTGAAAAGAAGCTGATCCACTAACCATGGAAGACATGGGTGTAGATGCAGCTGCAGTAGCGGAAAAGGAAAAAGGAGGAATCCCACTAGTGGGCATTCCAAAACAAAAGGGACCAGATTGAGAAGCATGTGCTTGGGTGAAACTAGAGCCAAACACAGTAGTACTAGAAGCAATCGAAGATATAGCAATAGTGCCTCCTGCTTCAACTGAAGCAGGAGTCTGAATGCCTGCAGCACTCACAGCAGAAGCCGCGTTCCCAGTCGTGGCCATCAAAAGGTATGAATAATACGGAGGATCTTCTGGTCTTGCAGACTCAGGTCCGATATACTCAACAACGAACGGATAATCAGGAGGAAGAGGAGATGGAATTGACTCAAAGGGCTGAGATACTTCCTCTACTTGTACTTCTTCTTCCTGTGGAAATAAGACTCTCAAGGTGAGCGAAACGCTCCTCTCGGAACCAATACCGGAGCCAATTACAAAACCTTCAGACCCTTGTGGAGGATCTCTCTCCACTGCATCAGACGCCACAGGGTGATATACACCTGCTATGTTACTCCTACGACTTCTTGAAGAAGGCTCTGGACTCTCGGGAGATAACCCCTGGATTCTCCTCGATCGACGAGGCACTTGATCAGCCACTTTAAAATTTTTTAATTAGACTCAAAAAAGTATAAAGCTAGGCAAGCTAGGAGCAAAGAGCACTCACTACAAAAAATCCCTAAGATACATTCAAGCAAACAACCTTCAGGTATTTCCGCTCCGGGTGATTAAGACCGGACACCAAAATACAAGAAAGCGAAGAATAGGACCTCCCAAAAGTAGTCTGAGATAATTACGGCCCAGGCATACTAGCGAAGGTAACAGAAATAGTTACGCCGACCTCCTAACAACAGCCTTTGCCGGCACAAGTACCCAAGCTTCGCAAGGGCACCCCCCAGAAGTACTGCTGGAAGTGATACGACGTCTACCTCAGGTACCACGGGTATTCCCCCCCGTAGTCACCTATGTGGAACCTAGGAATGGCAACTAAGGGCACTAGTACGTGTCAGAAGCCGGGCGGAACGGTCTTGAGGTCAGATCCAGCAAATCAGAGAGGGGGTATCTCTCTTCTCGGCCTTCACTTCCCCTCACGCTTGACTCTCTGGAGGAGAGCTTTCCCGGTCCACCTAACGGAGTTGGATTTCGCTCAATTAATCAACTTCTATGTTTTTGTTTGAGCAGCCTTGGAGAGTTAACTCTCCACTCACCTAATCCAAGGCCCTACAACCTAGCTAGTTGGTGTATGACACTTAATAAAAACTTGCTAGTTGTTTTTAAATTATAGCGCTTATTTTAATCGGCTGTTGTATTAAGTCAAAGGGATATGGAAATGAAACTTGTGGTGTTTTGTGACGCAGAAAAGAAATTAATAAAAACCAAACTACATGCAAATGCAGTAATTGCCTTTCGATGAAAAGAAATTTCTACAGAGGTTATACGAGACTAAAATTTTTTTCTTTTCAGATGACAAACTTCACATTCACAAAAACTATGAAAAAGACTAAATGCTTAAGTGCACCTGATGCAAATAACTAAGAGCATGCAAATTCTAAGATGCAAAATCTACTAAAGCAGAGAGAAATTTCCCAAAGATCCTTCAGTTTTATCTCTTTTTGGTTGTCCACAAAGCTAGTTCCCAAAATCAGAAACTCTTAGTATAAAGACACCAAAAACGCTTGAAACAAGAGGAAGAAACTATTGACAATTCCTTTCCAAAATCAAGTCAAAAACCAAAGGTAAGAAATCTCAACAAAGCTTCAAAAGATATAAGGAAACGAAAACAAAAATGCAAAACAAAAGCAAACAACAAAAATGTTTTTTGAGCTTTTGAATTTTATAAAAAGAAGAGCTCGAAGAGACCAAGAAAACTATCAAATTCCAAGCCAAACAACTCTGAATTTCAAGCAATAACTTCAAAAACGCTCCAAATCTTATAAGGATACTTAGCAGCAAGATTTGTATGAGCACAAGAAGACAATAAACTCAGCAACTCAGCCTAGAAGAATAGTACAACCTTGCAGCAAACAAAAACTTCAAAGAACCAAGAAAGACTCTTCAAAAATTGCAACAAGACCTAGTCAAATGAACTGAAGAAAACCAACCAAAAATGGGCAAAAATCGAAGCGCAAAGCAAGACACAAAGATAGGAAAGAGTAAATGAGCAAAGGCTCTCTGTCTTGATAAAGAAGAACAACCAAGAATCTCCAGGAAGAGATCTTGGTACTCAAACCAGAAATGCAAGCACTAAAAACAAGATTTCGCCAGATAAGCCAGTCTTCAAGCAAACAAGAGAGAGAAAAGACCAATGACCACTTTCAACACAATCCATAAGATATAAAGACACTGCAGGAACAGGTCTCCACAGGCAGACAAGACTAAAAAGCCAAGAAATCAAAAATTTCAAAATTAACTCATGCATATGCTACTTGACAGTTTTGAAACAAGCATGCATACGCGACTGTGTCAAAGGAAACCCGCGTATACGTGATTTCCTTTGAAGCAAACTGTGTGTATACGCGTCTGTGTATAACAAAACTCGCGTATGAAAAGGTAAATGATGAAAAATAAAAAAGATCAAACCTCGATCATTAGGGGAATTTTGAGGTCTAAAATGGGCCTCCTAAGAAAAATGTACAACAAAAATAAACTTTATAACAACCAATAGGATTCAAGATGATGATGTCATCCATAATGGATGATTCACCATTTTTGGAGTAAAAAAGTAAAAATATTAAAAAATAATAAAATAATAAAACTACTTTTTCAACTCGTATTTTAAACTTATCTCCCAAAAATTTTACTCAAATTTCAAGCGGGAGTACTTGTTGGATGCGGAATTTATTCCTCATCCAAGGAGTACCCATGTTGCATACTTTCGATGAACTCTTTTACACGAAAAATGAGAAATACATAAAAAAACGTGATTGTAATCATGTTTTTTTATGTATTTCTCATTTTTCGTGTAGTAGGACCCATCGAAAGTATGCAACATGGGTACTCCTTGGATGAAGAATTAAATTCCACATCCAATGAGTACTCCCGCTCGAAATTTGAGTAAAAACTTTGGGAGATAAGTTGAAAATATGAATTGAAAAAGTAGTTTTTTCATTTTTCCCTCTAAAATTTGATGATGTCATCAAATCTTATTTGATTTTTTCCACTATTATTTTATAATTTCCTTGGGAGGCACATTTTAGACCTCAAAATTCCCCTAATGAAAGAACCAGGTCTTCAGTCTGACTGAGAAAAAGTTCACTGGACTGGAAATAAAAGTTAAAACTATTGGAAACCTTTCAAACAGCTGAAACCACCCAAGAGGGGAATCACAAAAATGCGATCTCCAGCAGAGTCGCCAATTCTGTTTCGGGGAAAAACACCCTAGAGGTTTGTTGGGTCAAAACCTCCATAGAGCAGGGCATGCTATTCAGAAGGACTCACACACAACCACACTTAAATGCTAAAAACTAGATAACAACGATAGTAGAACTCACCCGTAGTCCTACGTTCGATGTAGATCCCGCGGGGTCCAAACCCCCATCAACCTTTCTTCCTCTTCAACCTATCAAACAAGAAAGAACACGCATGGAAACCTAGTTGTACGGCATATATTTCTCCTAAACGTTAGTGCAATCCATGTGAAACATTATATAAATAATAAATGTTTAACAATCAATCTTTTCACATATGCAAATATATATTAACACATAAGTTCAAGAACAAGATGGTTCTTCATTATTACGAACAGCATGTACAAAAATACAAAGTGGAGAGATCACTTGAATCCTTCCACGATCTTCGAACAGACCATCGTCCAGATCCGTCCCGCCCTTGCCTCGCTAAGATACTTTCAAGACTTGTGCACTCGAGATGGCATATAAATGGATGAACATCTCTAGGAAACAAGGGTTTCCTGTAACAATCTGGGAAAGTGCAGGAGGCACGGGAATTCAGACTTGAATTGGGATTCCAACAGAGTATAATATCTATGAAATTTCTCTCCCCCTTAGGCCATGGACATGAGGGGCTTTTATACTCCCTCAAAGTAGTTTCAATCAGTTGGAAACAGTTGGCCACGTGCTGGGGTGGTTGAACTACTGGAGTAACCATCAACGTAGCCCGAAAATAGGGAATTTTTATATATATTTTTAATGATTTTAATGGCATATGCAGAAAAGTACATGTGGACTCGCATATACACGCGGAAAAGTCTGGGCATACCCGCGTATGAGACTTTTAACACTGTTTTTTTATGAATTTTGTTCAAGTCTGTGAGAATGGGTGCCCAAGGCCATGGAGACAATCATGAATCACATGAGGGTGAAAAATGATGCTATAACACTCGTTATGTTAGAAGTTTTGTAGTGAGTATATTTAAAATCCAGGTTGATGGACTCTTTCAAGGGTATACATATTGTAATTTGTAAGGTGATGCCATGTGAGGTTTTACTAGTTCAGTTGATGAATATTTAAAGGGGCTTCTTTCAAGGGTATACATATTGTAATTTGTAAGGCGATGTCATGTAAGGTTTTAGTAGTTTAGTTGATGTATATTTAAAGGGGCTGCTTAATATTTGATGTCTAAATTTATTGATTTTTTAAAATTAATATTATAAAATTAAGTTGTGTTACATAAAATTATATACATTTTTTGTTTCTTATTCATAAGAATAAATAAAAGTTTTATTAGCTGATGTCACATAAAGTTTTATTAATTGATGTATATTGAATTTCAAAATGATTCCTTAGCTTTTTAATGTTTGAATTTATTGTTTTTTTAATTAATTTTGTAAAATTCATTTGGTGTTATATATATATATATATATATTCTTGTTATTTATAGAAATTAAAGAAAAGTAAGTACATAAGTCTAGCACAACTTTTTAAATAATTATTATTTATTTGATTATGGAAATCAAATTTTTAATTTAATAAATTAAATTAATTACAATCATTTGAATTTAACAATTTTATTGGCTCTCTTTACAAATTTTAAAACAACTGCTAATTTTAATTCGATAATTATCTTAAATATTTGTATTCTTAATGCGTAAAAGTAATTGAAATTAGGTTTAGAGATAAAGTTTTAACCCAGCAAAAATATTGACAAACTAAATTTGTCAGTGAAAAAGTTAATTGCCCAGTTAATCGAGTCACTCTTCTGTACCAAAGAGATTTTGAGTGATTTTAAAGACCTAATACCCTACGTTTATCATTTATTGTAGAGAGGCATTCATATAATTGGAAAAAGAGGTTCAACATTTCTTGTTTCAGAAAAGCTCTCATTCATTTAACTGTGAAATATTACGGAAATGCTTTTTCTGTGGCAATGGAGTGCTGAATGGTCGATTATTGATAGGCAGAGAGGTTATTACATTAATTTGCTCTTTAATTTCATGGATTTTATGCTCCATAGAAAGAGGAAACACAAATGCCCCACTGAGAATATAGATTATAATCAAATCAATGCTCATGAAGTAAATGCAGATTATAATATACAAAATTGTTATACAGTTGGCACAAAAATGGAGCCTGCCAATCGATTAGATGAAAAAGTATCATGGAAACCAGAGCTAGCCTGTTAGATCCACTATCCCTGATTGAAAATTTGATAAGAGCCGGATGAGAATTAATGGAGGAAATAAGTGAGCAGCAATGCAACGAACATGAGACTGTAAGCAATTCCTTGATCGATTGCCATTCCTGCATATGAAACAGATCAACATTAATCAATCAGAACAAGTGGCATATGAGATTTGCCAGCAAGAAAGAAGGAATTAATAATTAATCAGAACAAGTGATGATAGAGGCTATTAGCGCTCTCCACTTTTCTTACCGGTGCTTATGGGAGGTGGAGCAGGCGCCAAGCTATCCTGAGCCTTTCCTCCAACTATGGCAGCCATGAACAACAAAATGGTAATAACTGCACTTAAAAGCGCTACAGCTGAACCCTCCATATTATCCTCCAAAATTGAGGGTAGAATGAGTTCAATGAACTACTTGACCAGCTGCTGGTATGGCCGTGGAGTTGAAAGCAACAATATAATCGAAGGAATCCCCAATCAACACAGCACACAGTAGTTGGGACGCAAGCGAGAAATGGCAGGGCTGCCTGCTTAAATAAGAAGAGGCCAAGGAAAGGAGACAGAAAATGGAGACGCGGAAAAAATTGGAGTGTAGCAACTCACGCGAATTTTATTGCGCGTTTGGCTGGACTTGACCGACGGCAAAATAATAGAGAAGTGTTCAAGTGCGATGTTTTCTTAAAACAAATTTGGTTCATTTTTAGTTCTAATTTGTCTGTCTAGAATTTCGTAGAGATTTATATTCAAATCATAAGCTTGACGGATAAGTTGTTTATAATTGGTTTAAAATTTGTAGAGATTAATTGAAATTATAAATTTAAGGAATGAGTTTTTTTATAATTGGCTTAAAATTTTTTGAGAGTATTAGAATTTTGTTTTGACAGTGTTGAATCTATATAATAAAAAAAAAATCAAATTAAACAATACAAATCAAGACTTAATAACAAAAGTTTTAGCTAGATTCCAATCAAATATTTATCAGAAAAATTACAACATCAAAGTCTTTTACCTAAAATACTTTTTTCTTAATATTAATTGTGTTAAAACCAAGTCATAATCATTTTTTCAAAAAGTTGTTGGGTTATTAGAATTTTTTTAAGATATTAAATCCATATAATAAAAAAAATCAATTTAAATAACACAAATCAAAATTTAACAACAAATTTTTTTAACAATACCCAACCAAAAAATTAAATTAGAATATCAAAACCTTCCCACGTAATGGCGAGATTACTTTTCTCTGCGAGACTAATTTTCTCTTAACGGCCACGTCATAACCGCTTTTTGAGAGGGTTGTTGGGTTGTTTCTGGAATTTACAGGTAAAGTTGGTTGTTGCGTGTCGAAAACGAATGAAAGAAGCGTAAAGAGATTTCTTCATCACGGAGTAATTAAATAAGCGGCTTTCTTTTTCATTCCTAAATTTAATAGGAATTTCGACGGAATTCGGAATAAAATTTCGCTGTCCGGCTAAATTTTCAAAAAATAAGAAAAATAAAAAATAAATGATTAATTATTAAATTTATTACGCTAAGGTGAGTTCGATTCCCCTCGGCTTTTCATGGGAAAGGCTATTCAAATATGTCATTTGCCCATTGGAAATTGACTTTTCTGTCCATCCACTTGTTGGCATAATTGTACTCCTTTCGTGTGGAAAGGCTATTCAAATATGTCTTTTGTCCGCAATTGATTTTTCTTTTCATTCACTTGTTTGCATGAGTTAGTTTCATTGTCATGTTTATTTATTTATGGTTTAGGTTAAGGGTCACTAAGTTTGTTTTCTATCTTATTCATTGAATATTATTTTATTTTTATTTAATAAATGAAAATGTAAAGATTGATTTATGTATAATGTTTTTTGTGGTGGTTCTTTTTATCCATGATGAATTAGTAATTTTTATATTCAATAATCTGTAAGTCACATATATCATATTTTATGATTTAGCAAGAGTCCAGACTCATTTAATAAGGGAGTCTATTCTTTGAGCGAAGATCATAGTAGGCCATATACTCAATGGAATTTGAACATTGATTTAGTTGGTTTCACCCAACGAATTTTTGTGGTGGTTATAAATACAAGTCAGAGGAGTGACACCATGGGGTCCCTATGTATGGGGAGGGTCAATTAGAACCATTACCACTATAACTAATGGCGTGACACATGTGCTAGTTGATACACTAGATTGAAAATGGGTATTTCATCACTCACATAACTTTACATAACATTGACTTGTCATCCTAGGGTTCATGGATTAAATAAACTACAATCATGCTTATAGGCATGTCTATTTTGGAATAGGGCTTCTATAATTTTAATTTAATTATCAATAAATATTAGGTGGATGGTAGGGATTTAACCTCCATAGAATATATTCTAGAATATTCTTAGTAGTGTACACAAATTAAAGGATTGGATTTATTTCCAAAGTGGTTATGTCCTTTTTGTTCTTTTAATTAAATTCATTAATTAAAGAAATGTCATATGAATAAGAGTTAGATATTATGTTATTATTTAGGTTATATATTTTGGGGCCAACGTGCCTAAGCATATATGTTAATTTTGGTTAAGTTGCTAGAGGGCCAAGATTCTAAATAGATGTAACTAAGGTACATGTTTTTATATTGATATATAATAGATGGCTATAGAGCCCACTCCACGATAAGAATATGGGGGGTTGTGTAACTCCACAGTGACAAGCATTGAGGTGTTGCTGATGGGTGTTGGCGATGAGGACACTTGAGGCTCACGTGGCTTCAGTGTGTGCCACATAGCAGAGAGAGAGAGGCCATCCAGTGAATATATAGAATATATTTTCCTCGTGAAGTGATGGATTATTATCAATAATTATCATTGTTATTATTATTATTCTAATGAGGATTAAGGACATATGTCAGTTTTGAGCAACCAACTAGTGAGCCCTAGGCTTGGGTTCTAGATCAACTGGGATCTGTTTTCATTTTATGGCCTCAATGGTGCCTGGAATCCCTGGAGTAGCATGATCTCCTTAAATCCTAGAGCTAAGACATTCCTAGCTCGCTATAAGGTGTCGCTTGGACGCAGGTTCAGGGAAGCAGAGCCTGTGGTTGGACCCATGATTGTTGGTTCGATACCTTGGAGTTGGCCATAAATGTATGGCTTTTTTTGGTTTACCATTGCCTATGGAGTTGCAACCTTGGCTTGTGGGTGACCCGTGGTTGAAATTCATGAACCAAACAACATGGTCGGGTAGAATGTGGAGATCCAAAAGAGTTAAATAGCATATTTTCTTCGCAAGATAACTATTTTGTTAATGTTGTGTTGATTTATAGAATTATATTTCAAATACCAGATGCATGGTTTTATGTTAAATTTTTTTAATTATTCAATTATCCCACTATGCATTGCAATTATGTGCGAAACTTGTTGTTACATGTTGTGTATGGTTGGGAATTTATGCATTTTGTATTTAATGCAATTTTGCTATAAACCCTAGTTGGGGTTTTGTGTTAATATAATTAAATGTTGCCAATTAATTGTCATTTCCGATGTGAAATATTGTGGTTATGGTTTATATATGCCAAAACATGCTTTACAAGCATTTTTCAATTGCAAATAATGTAATTCAGGTATTGCCAAACATACAAGCAGCTATGGTAAGGTTAAGGTTTTCGATTTCATAGATTAATCACGTATTTTTAAGTGTCGCGATTGTGGTAGAATTGCCTAGAAAGAGGCTGGGGACATTGCAAGGTGGTATCAGAGCTCAATTTACAACATTGGGCTTGATTGGGCTAGAATTGTGGCCGAAATGAGAAATTACAGATTGTTCACCAAATGTTTGACAAAAGTCACAGTGGTGGAATTGGGTTAAAATTCTCTTAGAAAAGAGCATAGGTTCACTAGAAGGATTCAAAAGGTAAATTATAATGAGTAGAGTAAAATAAATAAATTGAGGAACAATTTTCCAATTTGAACCCTTGAAAGTGAAAATTTGTGTGTAAGGCACCATTCCTACATGTCTAAGTTCTATTTGGTATATATATATATATATATAAGGCATGTTAAAAGGTATATAAGAAAATTTTCAATGAATTAAGTATAATGTTTTTAGGCCAGGTTGTAGAGTGGAACCTCTCTTTTTCCTACCTTGTCGAATGTGTTGTAAGGTTTTGCAAGTCGAGGGAATGAACATTGATTACAAGGTGGAATTCATGGGTGGTGTTGAAAAGGCCTATTGGAATATATATACACTTGTAACAATATGGAAAGGTTTTATCGAGGGCCATAAGGCATAGGCCACAATGGATATAAGAACTCCACCAGACCACAAGGGGGCTGGTGAACCTATGCTCATAACATTATAAAAGTGATACACAATGTTGAGGGAGAAGGACCACAATGGTAGGGCATGAATTCAAAGTATGTTATGTGACAAATATTATTTACATATATGGACATAATGATTTCTATTACGGTGGAACAACATGACGTGATAAAACGAGGACAAACTACAAATGGTTTCGGGGGGGGCAACCATGATAGTGGAACAACCCCCCTCCCACCCACTATTGTTTTCTCCTGTCGATCTCCCTGTTGATTGTGGGTTGTCGATCGACTAGGAGAATATATATATATATATATATATATATATATATATATACACTTCGAGGAGTAAGTCTATGGACTTATGGATTATGGGCATGTGGGAATATGGTGGACCTTAAGCTCATGCTATTTGAGGGACACAGAGGCGGGGAAAGCATGAGAAAATATGCCACATAGGGGTTGAGTTGGCTTTGGGTATGTTTTACGCGTTTTAATTATATTTTTGTCCTCGGGATGAAGTACATTAGTTGGTTCGAAACGCCGACTCAATCCTACAGATGTGATTAATCCAAAAGATATCTTATTTATATTTTTGTTATGATATATACATGCGACCTATATAATTTTTGATGGTTTATAGGTATATATATGTTGAATGTATAATATGTATTATATATTATACATGATTCATAAAATTTGTTTATATATATGTTTTTATATGCATTATGAATTAAATTCGTTAAATATATAATATATAATATATGTTATATATTATATATGGCACATAAATTCATTGCTACATATTTGTTTTTACTCTAGACTATTTATATATTAAGCAAGAGCATGGGTATCATGAGGCATGTGGGTACGTTGAGGAAACCATGTTGATATATATATATATGTGTGTGTGTGTGTGTGTGTGTGTTAGTGTTGAGAGTATATGGTGGACCCCTTGGGGGTGTAGCCGTATATACCACGTGGGAGTTAAGAAATAACAAGCCCATGTGATTGGCATATAACCAACCAATGCATGTTACCTAGGTTATATGAAGGCACAAGTTGTCGCACTTTGAGAATAGAGTGGGCACAATAATAAAATATTACATTTAATCTTTGCAGCTTAATGATGAACTTGACTTTGTAATAATCGAGAAAGAAGCGAGAGTAGTAGAACTTAGCACGGGCATAACTTTGCACCCAGAAGTCATAATTTAACCCAAAATTGTCAAAAGAAAGGGAATTCTAAGCAAAATACATCTAGAAAGCTTGGAAGTGGATTTGGTGGCAAGAAATCCCTAGAAATTAAGGAGAAAGTTGCAATAATCTTGAAAAGAAGAAATTGAGCTCAATCAAAACTTCTGGAAGGTGTAACTTTATGTCAAAGTTTCAGAACCTCAAAATATTTAGAGTAAATTGTTAAGTTAACTATAGGTGAGCAGAACATGTTGGTGGACTTAGAATTTTTATTTTAACCAAAAAATTCAATGAATTTATTTGAAAGAAGTGTATAGGTCTAGAAGGTAATGTAAATCATGAGAATTGAATAAATGAGAGATATGCTAGACATTAACAGTCTAGAAGAAGAGGTTATAGTAGTGGATATCAATAAGGGGGATGCCAAGGCATAATAAAATGGTTATTGAATGAGTAGGCCGGAAAATGGATATTTGGAGGAGACTATGAGAAGCCTCAAGATGGAGGTTCTTAGTTTTAAAGATTATTATAATAATAGACTCGTAAATGAACAAGAACAACTCAACACCCATATTATACAAATCCTGAATATAATTTAGTAAGAATTGGACGAGCAATATGAGTCGAGACAAGCTCATCAAAATGAGCATATATTTGGTAAAAAAGGTATTAGAAGTTCAAAAAAGGAATAAGAGTGATGTTCAGTAACATTTATATGCAAAAAGGAGATCAGACAAGAGGGGTTATATTACCTCAGAGACAAATAAAAACACTAGTGTGTCACTAGAGAGAAGATTTAGGAAGAGGAATTATTACAAGGACATCCTACAGGGGAGTTGAAAAAGATTAAACCTACAAATTTAATTGGCCTAGCATAAAATTGGTGAAAAACCTAAGGCTTGGTTATTGGAGTTGCAAAGATATTTGTAGTTGTTTATTTTTTTTTCAAATATGTAAGCTCAAATTGCTATATACCATCTTAAAGGAAAATCTTACCTATGGTGGGAACCAATCAAGGAAGTGAAGCGTTTGGATAAGAAAGGGGTTGAAATGACGAAAATTTAAGTAATATTTCCAAATGAAATATTTATTATAACATTATTATGAACAAAAGATGCAAGAGTTTTTTGAACTGAAGTTGGGAAACATGATTATGGAGGAATATGACCAGAAATTCATAGAGTTGCTGAGATATGTCAGCTTTATAAAAGAAGAGAAGGTGGAAATCTAGAGGTATGATAGTGGGTTCATCATTCAATAATGAGTCACAAGTAAGACAAAAATCAGGTCCAATTTCTAGAGAACTCAGGGGAAATGACTTTTCAAGCAAGGAACCCTCAGTCTAACCTATCAGATATTGGGGATATTATGGATATCATAGATTTAAATATTTCCCTTAAAAGGGTGGAAGTAAGAACACAATGCACAATATGGAAGCATATGATACAATAGAGGATGTGGTTAGAAGCATGCCCAGGATCTATGCCACGTTGGATAGCAAGCATTTTGAACACTACCCACACATGATTTAAATTGAAGGCGAGTTACATAATTATCCTATTGAAATTTGAATTGATTTAGGAACCAATCATAGTTATAATGTCTCAAAATTAGTAGAGAATTTTAATTCAGAGAAAACTAAGCACCCAAAGGCATGGTTGGTTCAATTAGATACAAGATTAAAAAGAAGAGTTACAAAACTAGTGAAAGGATGTCCAATTTATTTGAATTGACTATGTACTAAGGTTGCGCTTAATATAATTTCCCCAGGATCATATGATTTCCTGGTCGATATGGATTGACTAGAGAAGCATCATGAAATTTTGGATTGATACACTAAATCTTTTACTTGTATTGATGATGAAGGTTAGAAGAGAAAGGTCCACATAGTTCTTAGATCGATATATATTAGGGAGATATTAACTCTGCAGTTACTGAATAATTTTAGAAAAGGATTTCATATTCTAGAAGTCCATCTAGAGGAACCCAATAAGGATCAAAAATCTAATTTGAAGGATTATCTGATACTAAAAGAATATGCTGATGTATTTTTTGAAATTCTAGGATTACCTCCAAGAAGGGATATAGATTTCTCAATTGATTTGGTGCTTGGAGCTACTTTGTTTTCTAAAATACATTACAGGATGAGTACTCCAAAGCTCAGAAAACTGTAGATACAATTGGAGGAGTTATTGAAGAAGGGGTATATGTGACATAATGTATTTCCATGGGGTGCTTCAGTATTTTTTGTTAAGAAAAATTATGGAAGATTGCGTTTATGTGTGGATTTTCGATAACTCAATAAAATGATTATCAACAATAAATATATCCATTTCCAAGGATAGATGATCTATTTGATCAAATTCAAGGAGCTAAGTGTTTTCCAAGATTGATTTGGGCCAGGATATCACCAATTGAGGATTAAGGAAGAAGATATCAGTAAGACAAATTTCCAAAATCACTATGAACATTATGAGTTCATGGTGGTGCCCTTTGGATTAACCATTGCACCATTGTTTTAATGTGTTTAATGAATGGTGTCTTCCTATAATATTTGGATAATTTTGTTATTATTTTTCTAGATGATATATTGTTGTATTCTAAATCAGAAGAGGAGAAAGAGAAACATCTAAGGATGGTTTTACAAGTGCTTCAAGAACACCATATGTATGCTAAGAATCTTCAATTTTCTTTATATCATAAATAGATTCATTATTTGGGCCATATTTTTTCATAGGATGGGATAGTCGTAGACCCCAAAAATGGTAAGGCCATCAAGGATGGTCAACGCCAAAAAATGCACCATAAGTCAAGTATTTTATGGGCCTTCCTAGCTATTAAAAATATCCATTGAAGGATTTTCTAGGATTTCCCATCCCATCACTTTGTTGTAGAGGAGAGGCATTACATTTGAATGGACCATTGTCAAGTGTGAGGAAGCCTTTCAACAATTAAATGCCCTGTTAGCAAGTGCTCCAAATGAGGATTTTTTGGTATGCACTAATGCATTTTGATAAGGTTTGAGAGGAGTGCTTATGTAGAATGGGTTTGTGGTATGTTACGAGTCTAGAAAGTTAAACGAATATGAGAAAAAATATGTTTCACATGACTTGGAATTCACAACTATCATTCATGCTCTTAATATGTAGAGATATTGTAACAACCCTCGTTAAAAATCCATGTAATAAAGTTAATAAAGGTAAAATAAGACTAAGGTCATGTGACACGTATTCCAAGCTAAATGGTGGGAAAAACATCCTAGTGTGGGTGTTCATTTGGTTTATTATGGATAAGGGAATTGCAAAAGGCTTTGGAAATGAATGAGACATTTATTGGCATTTTATTAATAAAAAAAAATTAAAATAGGAGAAAAGGAAGGTGAAAGTTCACAGGTTGCATGTGAGGAGGAAAATAAAGGAAAATAATGGAAATTGACGAAATTAGAGACCTCATTATTAAAAAGGCTTTTGAGGATCAGTTGGTGGGCTTTTTCTAGTTTATACATTTTGTTAGTTCAGTTTTGGAACTCTCTCTATTCTCTCTCTCTCATACTCTTGGACACTTAGATTTTTCTTGGAGCACTCTTGGAGGAGTGTGGCATACTTCGGATGTGGAGAAAGAAGGCAAAGGAAAAGAATGAAAGCAAAAGAAGACATCAGGATCATCAACTACAATAGGTTTTGTTTGTAGGTATTGAGTTGCATGTATGATTTCCTTGCTATTTTTGGTATGCATGACATATGCATGTGGTTTCTTGGTTATGATCTATCATTGGCGTGGAGGATTTCCTAGATTGACAGTGGTTTTACCTAGCTTTTTCATTTATTGGATAGCCATGGTGTTGTGAGTTTTATCTTTGTTTTCTAGTTGGTGATCATGTTCCTTTGGTTGTGGGTTGAGTTATTAGTCCTTGGAAGCCTTGGTTGGACAAACACACTAGAAGCCCTATAACAACTTGGGTTGAGTTACTAGTCCTGGAAGCCTTGGTTGGAAAAACACTTTGGAAGCCCTTGGTGGGTTGAGTTACTAGTCCTAGAATACCTAGTTGGACAAACACTCTGGAATCCCGACAATAATTGTGGGTTGAGTTACTAGTCTTGGAAGCTGTAGTTGGAACAAACGATCTGGAGCCCTGGACAACTTGGGTAGAGACCATTCTGGTGATGATTAGTGATGTCTGACTGTGAGTTGGAATCACCAGTTGAGGGTTGAGGTGGTTTGGCCTATGGAATCCATGGTTTGGTTGGTTTGTTTTATTCCATGAGATCCCACATTCACGCTTGGAATATGGCACGGAGGTGACTGGCTAAAAGAAAGATTTTGTTAAGCCTAGTCTATTTTCGGGTAGTACGTGGAAGTCCCTGGCCTGGTTGTATTTTACACATGTTAATAAGAGTTATTTCCCTCTTGAATTTGATGGGTAAATATCCTTGCTCATATCTACTTTTTATGGTTGTTATACCCTTTATATTTTTCTTGGTTATATGTTGGTTATGAGTATGTTTTATGACATACTTGATGTATGGCTCTCATCTTGTTTTGATTAGTAAATGAATGAAAATGAATATTACCTAATAGATTATAATGCAGCTATTGTGAGAAGGCATTAAATATTCTTAGCAGTTCTCAGATAAGTATGAGAACCCTAATATTCCCAGATCTATTGTTATGACTTGTAGATCATTACATTTTTGTGACATGTTTGACCAAATGCTTGTAATGGTTAGTAGGGGTCAGATCAGGTACTTACATCAGGTATTGAATTAGTAACTTTGTTCTATTGTTATTATTGACCTCTAGAAGTTTCATGAAGTTCTGGTTAGTGTCCTGAGACCTAGCCTTGAAAAAGTGGCTCAGAATTTGGGGTTACTGGCACAAAACTTCCTTAAAAATTCCACAATCGTTGGCATGCCTTGTGGGAGTGAATAGAATGCCTCAATCGCATGCATGGTTTGTCCTGGGAGCAGCTAAGTGTCTAAATCAGTAAAAGGTGAAGTTGTCTTAGGGTTGATCACCAGGAAGGGTTGGTTGGCTCCTGAAGGTTCTATAGCATGTGTGGAAGGTCAGTTTGGTTTCACTCTGTCAGTTCCAATTCCTTAGTTGTAAATGGGGAGTTGAATCACATCATAGCAGCCCCTCGTCACATGTTTACCCTAGTGGACCAATTAACTTGGGTAAATGTGAGAGAAGGGTGGTTACAGGGTGGTATCATAGCACAGTTCCATTCTCTTTGTGTGATATCTTATACCACAGAGTGGTATTAGAGCATGGTTCAACTCTTGGAATGGATGGGAATAATGTGTTGTCATGTATACATGTCGGTTGCATATGTGTTCCTTATTCTTGTGATATATTTGATTGTTGTCTATGCATGGTGGTGGGTATGGTTGCAGTAGTGTCACCATGTGAAGGTTGATGGTGTTGTTGTTGTATCTATTTATCATGAGTCTATGTCGGTTTTATATGCATTTGTTATGCATCTTAGTGTCTATATTTTTCTATCCATGCATTGTCATGGCTAAAATTGTTATCCATGAGTTCATTATATGTATTTATGTCATCATGATGCTCTTGGTATGTTATGATTCTAATATGTGTTGGTTGAGATGAAGCAAGAGATGCAGATCATCAAAGTGAGGTTACAACAATGGACCTTAGGCTAAGAGAAGATCGTCCTCTAGGTTTTTATGGTGGGTATGCAGGTATGTTGATTAATGGTTGTTATAATAATTAGGGTTACATACATGTCTATTAGTCTATGGTTTTTGTGATTACAGGTATGATGGATGTTATTTAATCAATGTCGTCACATGTATATGTGTCGATAAGTCATGAAGGATATTAACTTGTTATTATATGCATTGTGGTCATATGCATGATGGTTATGGTCATTGCAATTAAGATATTGATGTTATATGTATCATGCTAATTTGGATTTTCCTATGCAGATTGTTAGGGTTATGACATTCAGGTATAAGTTGACCTATTTGTGATATTGTCTTTTACTAATCTAGGTTGATTGTGCATGTGTGATTTTTATGCATGAATGAAATTTTTTTATGAGTTTATGATGTAAACATGTTAGCTAGTTACTATTATGGACATCATGAACTTATTTATGTTTGAGTTGATATGTTTTGAATTTATATCATACTAATCTAGATTGATTGTGCAGACAAGATAGCCTCCCCTGAGATACATTAAGGTATGAGTTTTCTTATGTCATCTACTTGGTGCTTGAATGCTTGATTATGTATTTTATACAGTGTTTGAGTGTTTGGTGTCTATTATGTCATCTATATGTTGTTTGAGTGTTTGGTGTCTATTATGTTGTCTATATATTGTTTGAATGTTTAATTGGTTGCATGATATGAGTTTCTATCTATAATATTTCATGCAAGAATAATCTTGTTTTTAGATGGTTGCACTAACACATATTTGCTAAGAATAGTTGATATGTACTTGAGTGTAAGTGGGTGTTAGATGTAGTATTATGACTTATGACTCTTAGTTGATTATGAAATGGTTGTTATTTTTTGTAAAGGTTGATTTAAAATTAATAGATATGTTGTCTTGATCTTTGGAACATGTGGCTGACATGTGTGTTCAGTTACAAGGAAACATGCTTGGCATGACAAGGTAAGATAACTAGTATATTGTTATATTTATTTTTACGCTGAAAATTATGTGTTTATGTTGTACGATGCAAAGGATTGCATGGAAAAAATACTGTCATGAAATCTTGAAGAAGACTCGAGTTAATATTTCCTTTGGAAGCTTTGGGAACCATGGGGATTGAGCCATGATGTTTGTTGCTAGTCTTGTGCTTTTAGCCTTTTGTGATTTATTGCGCTTGATTTGCATTCTTGATTATGTGTAGTGCATGGCCATGTCACTTTGTTTTTGGTGTCATATTTCTATTGGTTTTCATGGTTTTATTTTGGTTTGTTTCTTGTTATTTCCTTTTATGTTTTGAGGGCCTTGGGAATTGGTTGGGAAGGAGGAAAATTAATGGAGTTTGGAAGAGTTTGATGAAAACCAACATGTAATGTAAGAATCAAATGAATCCCAGTTTGTGTATAAGGGAAATTGAAGGCAAGAGTATGAAAACTGATTGATTTGGTTGGGTCCATTGGGATAAATGGACGATGGTAGAACATTCATGAGAAAAGTGGTAGGAAAGGTAAAATAAATGGGCTTAAGGTAACATAAGCCTTGCCTATGTTGGTAACTATTGTTCTAAATGTTGTGCATGCGTGCATGGATAGGGGGAGTTATCTTAACCTTAACCTTATCATATATGGTAATTATGTTGTGATCATGATTATGTTGATGTCTATATATGTATACATGTATGAATGTATGTCATTGTATGATAGGGTCTTCAAGGATCGTGATTGTTTTATGCTAGTGTTGACATGTATATATATGTATGTATGTATGCCATTGTTTGACAAGGTCGTTAGAGATCATGATTGTTTTACGTTGATTTTTATATGTATATATGTATGTATATTGTCATTGTCTGACAGGGTCATCAAGGATCACTCTTGTGGAGTGATGGTTTCTTATGCAGGTAAATGGCATGAAGAGGTTCCTGGCTATGAGGAATCAAATGGGAAGAGTAGCCGTGAAATATCTATGAGGTCAATATCATGTGGATATGAGTTGATGCTATATTCTTGTGCTATGCCTATGTTTATGCTATGGACACATAATGCTGAGGGATACATCAGCAGAATGGAAACAATGTGATCTGTGGCTTGTTGGGACAAGCATGATAATGAGAAGACACTAGAAGCAAGGTTTCTTGATAGATTTAGTGTGTGTTCTATGGATGTACAATACTACTGTTATATATATGGTGTTGTGTACATGTTGTTTATGCAGTTTTGTGTACATATGGTGTTGTGCACATGTTGGATATGTGGTATTGCGTACATATGGTGATTTGTGCATGTTGGATATGCAATGTTGTGTACATATGGTGTTGTGCGCATGTTGGATATGTGGTGTTGTGTACATATGGTGCTTTGTGCATGTTTCATATGTGTTTTTATGTACATATGGCATGGCATGCATGTTTTACATATGGTGCTATGTACATGTGGTGTTGTGTGTATGATTGTACATGTGGTGTTGTATGCATGTATTGTTGTGTATATGTTGTACATGGGATCATGTTGTATGCAAGTGGTGTTGTGTACATGTTGTGCATGTGGTGTTGTGTAAATGTCATGCATGTGGTGTTGTGTACACGTTGTGCAAGAGGTACTATGTACATGTTGTGAAGGTGGTGTTGTGTACATGTTGTGCAGGTGGTATTGTGTAGATGTTTTACATGTGGTATTGTGTGCATGTTGTACATGTTGTTTTGTGTAAGTGTGGTACTATGTATGTGCATTGTGTAGATGTGGTATCACGGCATGTGTATTCGTTATGTTGTACTATGTGTATGTATATGTATTATGTTGTACACCAGGAATAGGTACATGTATTGTGTTGTGTTGTACACCAGGTGTAGGTGTATGTATTGTGTTATTTTGTACACCGGATGTAGATGTATTGATTATGTTATGTTGTATGTTGGATGCAGGTGTATCTATTTTTTTGTGTTGTACACTAGGTGTAGGTGTATGTACACCAGGTGTAGGTGTATTTATTGTATTGTGTTGCACGCTAGGTGTAGGTGTATGTGTTGTGTCGTACACCAGATGTAGGTGTATGTGTTGTGTTGTATGCTAGGTGTAGGTGTATGTGTTATATGTCAAGTGTAGGTGCATGTATTGTATGGTGTTTTTTGTCACGTGTGGTTGTATATTTGTGATGCACACTATGCGTATGTGTACGTGGTTGAAGAGAAGACAATGGGTATTTTTGGGTGTGGTAACCAATCCCGCGTGCGTATGGAAATAACTAATTAAAGGATAAGTATCGATATTTGATTTCAAGTTTAACTATGTATGTGATCTATGATTATGGTTTATGATGGTTACATGTGATGTATGATCTTGATTGTGATGATTGTGTTTTGATCTAACTGGATGTGATATGTTTATGCATGATGAGTTGATCTAACTTGTTCTGATAGGAAGTGAACAAAATTTTAAGTGTACCTTATTGATGGGCCACCGATAAGGTATGATGTTAGGTCCCTATAATACTAATGTAGCCCCTTATTTCTATTTGTAGTGTATCCCCCTTATTGTTATTGTTGTGCCCATGTAGTCCCCATATTTTTATTATTGTGCCCCATAGAAGCCCACTATTTTTAATGTTGTGCCCTTACATTATTATTGTTATGTCGTCTCTTATTATATTGTGACCTCTTAGACTCTTATATATAGAAATGAGGTTTTTTCATTTTGAATCATCCAAGAATCGTTCATTCATGTAATTTAAAGGAGGTTTCCTCCTCAAAGAGGATAATTTTTAAGTCTTTGATCTATCTTTCCTTCTATTTTGTGAGTTGTTTGCATAACATTTGGTATCAGAGCTTCGGATTCTAGGGTTTTGCTTCTTCAAACATGACATCTTGGAATTTTCTCTATAAATTTTCTCTACGAGACTTTAGAAGCTGCAATTTCGACCATGTGGAGTAGAAAACGTGGTGAACTTGAAGTAAAAATTTTAGATATTGATTCCCTATATTTTTGGAGATATGATCAGGTGAAGTTAAGGTTTTTGTAGGCTCCATAATTCAGTCTCAAATAAGTGACTGAGGGAAAATCGTCATAAATTTATCTTCTAGCATCAGATTGAAATTTCATAAAAAGTGACAGAAATATCACAAAATTTGTTTTCTTGTGTATCAATTTCAGGGCCGAATTCTGAAACAAGGATACGTGGAATCCTGTAAAAGTTCGCTCTACTGAATCAATCCATAATTAGGTCATTGTGGGAGATCAGACATAACGTTATCTTGAGGAATACAAATTAGGTATGAATGATGGAATTGGAAAGAAGAATCAGAGGGTAACTAAAAGACCTAATTTCAAATATTGGGGATCCAAAATCATAGATATATATCAGATTCAATATCGATCTCCTCAAAAGAAAGAAAAAAGTGTGTATTTTTTAAAATTGCATAACTTTTGTTTGAAAAATCAGTTATAAGTGATTCCAAGGGCATATTGAAGCATATATATCAGTATTGGGTTCTAAAATGCATCCTAAAAAGAATTACACACTCATTAAGCCCTTATAAATCTCTACTATGACACATGAAGAGGAAGAATTGCAACATGATATATCAAAATTATGAGACCAAGTGCAATAAATTTTTCTATGACAAAGAGTAACAAAAAATGAAATGGAAGCTAAGATATATGGTATGGAAGCTAAGATGGATGAAATTAACGATGGATTAAAAGCATACATGGAAGGTTTAAAGGATGGTATAAAAGGAGATATGGAAGTTTTGAAGGAAGGTCTGACAAAGTTGCTACAAGAAATGATTCCTAATGGTGAAAGGGTATTAGATGAAACTCATGATGAGAGCAAAAGAAATGTTAATCATGACTTCATATCATCTAATGTTGGATTGAATACCCACCATATTCCAAATATCTATATGAGGAAGTTTAATGGCAAGGATCTAGTAACATGGATACAATAGATGGAGCAATACTTTGATCTCCATAACGTTTAACACACACAAAAGGTACGCATTGAAACTTTATATTTAGAACCCAATCAGTTTCTATGGTATTGATGGATTTTTTCTTGTAAACTACTTGTCACTTGGTCAATTTTTAAGGATGAAATGATAGCACATTATGAGGATACAAAGATAAACACCTTCTTTGGCCAATTGATAAATCTAAAAGAAAGGGTCCAATGGCGGAGCACATTCAGGACTTCCAAAAATTCAATATAAGGGTAAACGATATGTTAGAGGAACATAGGATTGATTTCTTCATAGGGACTTTAAATGATAACATCCAACATTAGGTTTGCCTTTGGGAACCTGATTCATTGGAGAAGACAGTCAGGTTGGAAAGAAAAATTGAAAGCAAAGTTATGGCGACAAGGAAGCCTACTACTCACAACTATAAATATGGAAGTGTTGCTACTCCTAGCCTTCCACAACCTATAGTTTGACACCACAAAAATTGCAAGAAAAAAGAGAAAAAGGGATTAGTTATAGTTGTGATAGAAAATACACTAAAGGTCATAAGTGTGCCGAGAAGAAATTATTTTAGATATATTGTGAATAGGATGAAGAAAAGGAACAAGAAACTTCAAAGAAGAGGATATACACCAGAAACCAACCCTAGAGAAATAATAAATGAATCCTACCATATCTTGTAATGCATTGGTAGGAATTACCACTCTTCAAACTATCAAGATAGAAGGACATATCAAAAAGAAAAAGGTAATAGTGTTGATTGTTTTGGGTAGTATCCATAATTTTATTCATTGTAAGATAGCCAAGGAATTTAATTTATTCCTATATCCAACACCAAAGTGTCAAGTGGTGGGTGAAAATGGAGGAACTATAAATTTCTCTGGAAATTACCATAATATCAAGCTAACCATGGGGAATATGTATTTAATATTCCAATGCTATCCATTCCAATGGGTGGTGCTAATGTTGTATTAGGAGTCCAATGGTTACAATATTTGGGTATGATAAATTTTTATTTTCAAGAAATTTTCTTGAAATTTTTTTGAGAAGAAAAGGAAGTTGAATTAAGGGGTATCACAGGGAAACTAGGAAATATAATCATGTTCAACATGTTGATAAGGTGCTCAAACTATTGGAGGAGAAATAATTATATGGAAAAACCTCAAAATGTTTCTTTGGAGTACAGGAGGTGGAATATCTGGGTCATATTGTATCTCATGAGGGTGTTAAGGTATACCCTAACAATAATTAAAGCCATTAAGGAATGGAAAATCCCCACAACCATAAAGCATATGCGAGGATTTTTCGGTATGACAAGGTATTATCGCAAGTATGTTAATAATTATGGGATAATAGCATCACATCTAACAACATTACTATAAAAAGATGCATTTTCTTGGACTCCATAAGCAACTAAGGCCTTTGAACATATTAAAGAAGCAATGTGACAACCACCAGTCTTAGCCAAACCAGACTTCACAAAAACATTAATTATGGAATGTGATGCCTCAAGAAATGGAATTGGTGTCGTTTTAAAGCAATAAGGAAGACCCATTTCTTTCGAAATTTGTCTAATCATAGGAAAGTATTTACAAATACCTATCTATGAGAAAGAAATGTTGGCAATACTACATGCATTAAAGCAATGGTGACCTTACCTAATCGGAATACACTTCAAGGTAAACAAATATCATGATAGTCTTAAGCACTTTTTGGAACAAATATGATCTTTAGAAGAGTGGCAAAAGTGGGTCACAAATATATTAGGCTGTGAATTTTAAATTGTCTACAAAAAGGGAAGAAAAATGTTATTCAAATGCACTCTAGTTAAGAAAGGATGAGGATGTGGAAGCATTTATTTGTGCCATTTCTATTATCCAACCAAAGTGGATAAACAAAGCAAGGGATGAATGGAGGAATGAAGAAGAAGTGTGGACACTCATTCAAAAGTTGCAACAATATCACAGTACATCTGATACATTTAGTTGGAAAAATGATTCATTATGGTACAAATATCACTTATATATTTGTAAGAATTCCTACCTCAAAAAAAATATTATTTTGGGATTGCACACCTCTCCCTTAGGAGGGAACTCGGGATTTTTAAAAATTTACCACAGGGTTAAGAAGGATTTTTTTGGGATGGCCTTAGATCTTATATTCAAAAGTTTGTGGTGGAATGTTTGGTTTTCCAACAAAATAAAGTTCAGACAATTAAGATCCCAGGTGTGTTACAACCTTTATCTATTCCAATTCAATGTTGGAAGGAGGCTTCAATGGATTTTATCACAGGTTTACCAAAGTCCAAAGGAAATATTGTCATCATGGTGATAGTTGATAGAATTACCAAGTATGCACACTTTTATGCATTATCTCACCCATTTAAAGCCAACATAATTGCTACTGCATTTATGGAAACAATTCAAAAGCTACATCGAAAACCAAAGATTATTGTAAGTGACAAAGATCCCGTTTTTACTCAAAATTTTTGGACGGAATTATTTTCTTGTCTGGGTAATCAATTAGCTCATAGCTCATCTTATCATCCTCAATCTTATGGGAAAATTGAGATAGTGAATAAATTTTTGGAAGGATATCTGCGTTGCTTTGTATCTGATAAAAAAACACAATGGGTTAAGTGGTTACCTCTAGCTGAATGGTGGTATATGTAGAAATTATACAAAAAATATGTAAATCAATGGATTCAATCCGATCATGTGATATGCTAAAGCAAGATACTAAATCCTTCTACAAATCAATTGCAGAAAATAAACATGATTGTTAATCACAACAAGTAAAGAAACAAGCAAATAAAACCACAACACAGATATTTTCCCGAGCAAAGCTTACTGCTCAAAACCCCTCTACCTTCTATTGTATATTCACCAAGGAATCATGAAAAATTTACAATGCACTCTTCTCACAAGAGTCTCTTGCACTCTCACAACTGTCTCACATTGATCCGGAGAAAATCGACCAACACTTAGCCATTTTTCAGCCTCTGCTCAGCCTGCCTTGCTTGTGAAATTCATGTGGAATGAAATCCCTATTATTTAAGAATTTTAGCCTCCCAAAACTGTGCAATGCTCATGGGAAATCCTATGGTTCTTTTACTGCATGCGAGAAGCCTACTAATAATACAACCGATAGTTAACATCCCTTTAACCTTTGTCTCAACTGAGTCTCCACTGGAAGTGACATGCATGAAACTATTAATAGTAAATCATCAGTTACATGGCGATCACTGCATGTGGATTAAATATGATTTAATTCACTTGACCTCTCACTAGTGCAAAAAATACTTACAACTAGTTAAACTGATTTTAACTCAATTAATTGAGTTAACTGATTTCTTATGCATTAAACTAATGCACTAACTGCAAATTGAACTCAATAATTAATAGAATCACTCTGCATGCCTCACCAACCACCCTCAACTCGAAATTAGTGAGGTAACTGAGTTTATCACACTCAGTTAACTATTACAAGTGATTATGGGATAAGATTACATTTTATTGTCCAAATTAATTAAGGGAAAATTAAATTAGACACACATTTCTTATTGACTTTTCAAAACTCCCTCTCAACAAGAAATGGATTATTAGCTACCCCGATCCTACCTCTATGGTATTCCAATTTGCTCCTAGAGAGAGCCTTCGTTGAATATCTGCATCTTGATATTTCGTGGGAATGTACTGAAGTAACATAATGCATCTCTGAACACAATCTATGAGATGGTGGTACCAGATGTCTATGTTCTTGGACCTATCATGGAATACTGGATTAACCGAGAGTTTTATGCAACTCTGGTTATCACAATGTATCACCATCAGATCCAGTTGATGACGAAACAAACCAACCAGAATCTTCCTCATCGAGATGGCCTCACATGAAACCTGACTGGCTTCCATGTACTCTTCCTCGGCTGAACTGAGTGCCACAGATCTCTGCTTCCTACTATATTAATAAATCGTTGTAGATCCTCTGTTGAAGATCCCTCATGATGTGATTTTTCTGTCTGATGAACTGCCTGCCCAATCTGCGTCGGTGAAGCCTTGAAGCTTCACTCCGTATGTTCGTTTGTACCATAATCCATAATTTGTAGTGCCCTTGAGATATCTCAATACATGCTTCCCCACCTTCCAAAAGGGCTTTGTCGGCTTAACCATAGCTTGACTCAGTTGGTTAACCGTGTAGCAAATGTCTAGTCTGGTGTTCACCAAGTACATCAGTGAACCCATAAGCTTCCTGTAAACAGTAGCGTCTACTACCTCACCTGAAGTAGCATCCTCCTTCCTCCAATTTCCTGCAAGAGGAGTCTTCATGGGTTTACAACTCTCGATGTGAAACTTACTCAAAATCTCTTTGGCATACTTTCCTTGATAAAAAAATAGCTCGCCATCCTGCTGACATATTTCCAAACTAGGGAAATAGTGGAGTCCCACATCCTGCATCTCAAACACTCTTGCAAGATACTCTTTGCAAGAAGTTATGAGTTGGTCATCACCTGTCAAAATAAGATCATAAACATAAAGTATGATAATCAAGAGCTTAACATCAACCACAATTTGGTACACATTCGCATCCGCTTCACTCTTTGTGAAACCCAACCCGGTGAAATCACTGTCAATCATGGTGTACCAAGCATGAGGTGATTTCTTCAGCCCATACAGTGCTTTCTTGAGTGTGCACACATGTGCCTCACTATCAAAGGTCTCAAAATCTTCTGGCTGCTCTATGTACACTTCTTCCTCAATAAATCCATTGAGAAACCCAGTCTTCACATCCATTTGATGTATCTGCCACTCCATCTGTGCTGAGAGTACAAGGATAGATCTAATCGATGAGTATCTCACAACCGGTGTGAAAGTCTCCTCATAGTCAATCCCCTCAACTTGTGAGAATCCCCGGGCTAAAATTCTAGCCTTGTACCTCTCCACACTCCCATCTGCCGCCTACTTCACCTTATAGATCCATCTAGATCCAACCACTGATTTTCCGACTAGTCTTTGGACAACTTCCCATGCACTGTTCTTGACGATGGATTCATACTCCTCAACCATGGCGTCAACCCAAAATGGTTGCTTCACTGCTTCCTCAAAGGAGGATGGTTCTGTCACAATACACTTGCTCATAAGAGCCATGTATCCAATAAACCTATCTGTAGATTGTCTCTGTCTACGCAGTGAAGCAGGTGCTCCTACATGTTTTGCCGCATCAAGTCTCAATCTATCTGCTTCCGTGGTTCGCCTTCTACCATGTCTGGTGGATGGATCTGCATGAGTTTTTTTTTCCACTCCATGATCCTCCGCATGTGGCTACTCCACATCTTGAGGTTCATCCTTTGGAACCAAGAGTTCATCATCTGCATGAAATTCAAGCCCCCTCTCAAGGGATAATCACATGGCTTTCTCCTCATCAAATTTTGTATCTCGTATTATAACATTCATCCTGTTGTTTGGAAAATACACCCAATAGTTGTGGGTAGTACCAGTGTACCTCACAAATATCCCAATCTCAGTTATTGGTTCTAGCTTCTTCCTGGAATATTTGGTCACATGGCAATAGACAGATGAGCCAAAAATTTTAAATAATGAAACATCAGGTTTCTTACCAGAAAAAAGCCTCCTCTAGTGTACTCATGCCAAGTATCCGATGAGGACTACGGTTTTGCAAAAATACTGCGTGTTGCATGCCTCTGCCCACAGATGCAATGGTAGGCCCTGATAATGCAACATTTCCTGTGCCGCACCCACAATTGTTCTATTCTTTCTTTCTGCAACCCTATTCTGTTGTGGGTTATGAGGCACAATCAACTCTCTCTTAATTCCTTATGTGCTACAAAAGTTCTTGAATTCATTTGAGATGTACTCACCACCATTTTCGTTCCTTAGAGCCTTCACATGCTTCCTCGTATCTTTCTCCACCATTGATTTGAGCTCACAAAATTTTGAGAACGTATGATCTTTCTTCTGCAGGAAGTAGATCCAACACTTTCTAGAAAAATCATCAACAAAGATCACATGATACCTATGCTTTGTTGTCGAAGCTGTAGAGAATGGTCCACACACGTCTGAGTGAACTCTCTCAAGGATTCCCAATGCTCTGTTCTCTTTCTCGTGAAAAGTTTCCTTTGCATACTTTCCCATGGTACATCCCTTGCATGTGTCTATCTACGCAAGAGTTCCCTTTGGAAGCCCCGTAGAAATCTAATGCATGACCTTCAAAGCTTCGTGGTGTAGATGGTCCAATCTCTTGTGCCATAACTCACCCTCATCCCGGCTCACCACTTTGTCTGCTTTACCCATCAATGATGTGCGGCCACGTACATCAAGTTTGTAGAGATTCTTCATATGAATTCCATTCTTCTTGGCTTGTCCTATAACTTTGTGAGGAAGGAATGCTTTCCCTTCTATGAAAACCACATCATAACCTCTATCCTCCAACATAGCAATTGAAACTAAATTCTTTTTCAAGCCTGGTACATGCCTTACATATTTTAATAATAAAGCTTTACTTGACTATCTCTGGAAGGTAACTGTACCAATCCTGGTAGCGCTATACCTCCCGTCATCACCCATTTCGATATGCATATGGGGATCCTTCTCCTCCAAGCTACTGAAAAGTTCCTTGTCTCCCGTCGTGTGGAAAGATGCACCACTATCCAAGTACCACACTGATCCCATCACACTACACACCATGCATGCGATGAGCAAGAAGTCCAACTCAAATTATGAGGCCAAAGACTCACTAGCTATAGATCCTGAAGCCTTCTTGTTATTCTTCTTCTTGGAAAATTAGTGGCATAATGTCCATGCTCTTGAAAGTGAAAACATTTCACCCTAGACATGTCATGCTTCTTGCCTTATTTTTCGGACTCAAATTTGGAATAGGATTTTTTTCCCTTCCCCTTCTTTGCCTTACCGGCCAAGGTGCAATTTTCCTCATCATCTTTCTTGGTTGAGGATCCATCCTTGGTATTCCACCTAAATTCTGCTTGCACCAAATCTGACCAAAGTCGCTCCTAATATGGTAGCTTCTCCCTCCCATTGACAGAGTCCTGATAACTATGCCAACTCTTTGGAAGGCCTAGAAGAGTTAGGATCACCAAGTCATAATCCACTACAGTAATTTTGACACTCCCAAGCTCATCTCAACATTGGACAAACTAGGTTAAATATTTCGGAATAGTGTCGCCTTTCTCCCTTTTGATTTTCCTGAGCTTGTCCTTCAATGCTAATTTCCTGTGGTCACTGCTACTATGAAACATATCTGTCAAAGCCTTCCACATTTCATATGGAGTCTATTTTCCATAGATACTTGAGACAATGTGGTCTCGTACTCCCTCCAATAAGATCCTCCTCACCTTTGAAACCTTCTTTTGCCAAGCATCAAGAAGAGCGGCATTTGCTGTTGCAGGTTTGGGAAGGTCATTATCAATGAATTCTTTCAACTTGTTGTCCTCCAAAACTGCCTCCATCCTGTCTTTCCATGCAATATAATTAGAACTGTCGTCGAGTGCATATCCCAATCTCAAGCCATTGAAAGGCATCTTGACCCGCCTGTCACACGAAAGAATATTTATGCAAATTCGAATGTAATTCAACACAAACTCAATTTATTCTCCACTATAGTGATTTCTTGTGCTCTGATACCATGTAGAAATTATACAAACAATATGCATATCAATGGATTCAATCTAATCATGCGATATGCTAAAGTAACATATTGAATCCTTCTACAAATCAATTGCGGAAAATAAACATGATCGCCAATCACAACAAGTAAATAAAGAAGAAAATCAAACCAAAACACAGCTATTTTCCCGAGGAAAGCTTACTGTTTAAAACCCCTCTATCTTCTATTGTATATTCACCAAGGAATCATGAAACAATTAGAATGCACTCTTCTCATAAGAGTCTCCTGCACTCCCACAACTGTCTCACACTGATCTGGACAAAATTGACCAATGCTCTACTCAGCTTGCCTTGCTTGCACAATTCATGTGGAATGCAATTCCTATTCTTTAGGAATTTAAACCTTCCAAAACTGTGCAATGCTCATGGGAAATCCCATGGTTATTTTACTGCATGCGGGCAGCCTACTAATAATACAACTAATAGTTAACATCCCTTTAACCTTTGTCTCAACTGGGTCTCCACTGGAACTGACATGCATGCATCTATTAATAGTAAATCACTAGTTACATGAAAAATCACAACATATAAATTAAATCTGATTTAACTCACTTTACCTCCCACTAGTGCAACAAACAGTTACAACTAGTTAAACTAATTTTAACTCAATTAATTGAGTTAACTGATTTCTCATGCATTAAACTAATGCACTAACTGCAAATTGGACTCAATAACTAATAGAATCACTCTGCATGCATCACCAACCACCCTCAACTAGAAATTGATGAGATAACTGAGTTTATCACACTCAGTTAACTATTACAAGTGATTACGAGATAAGATTACATTTTATTGTCCAATTTAATTAAGGTAAAATTAAATTAGACACACATTTCTTGTTGAATTTTCAATAGTATAGCACTTCCTTCCATACTGCAGCAAAAATGACACCATTTGTGGCACTTTATGGATATCATCCACCTTCCATCACATCATCTTCAAGAGAAAAATCTAAGGTTCAACCAGTGGAAGATCACATTGCACATCAACAATAAGTTCTCCAACTCTTAAAGGATAACCTCACTTTAGCGCAGAATCCAATGAAACAATAGGAAGATCAACATCGCAACAAAAGAAGTTTTGATGTAGGTGATTGGGTATTTTTACGACTGCAACCATACAAACAAATGTCCCTCAAGCAAGCTAAGAAGTATAATAATTTATCACCAAAGTACTATGGTCTTTACAAGGTTTTGCACAAGTTTTGTACTATGGAATACAAAATGGATCTTCTTGCATCTTCCTGAGTGCACCCAATTTTCCATGTTTCATGCTTAAAGAAGTTTATAAGTGACAAGCTTCCAGTTCAACAAATATTTCCATAACTTTACGAGGAAGGAAAAATCATATTGGAACTTGAAGAAGTCATGGAAATGAGAACTCAACAACTACGAAATCAATCAATTTCAGAGTATTTCATCAATTGGAAGAACTTACCCACTAAAGATTCGACATGGGAGGATGAGAATTTTATACAAAAGCATCCAGAACTACTCAAACATTGAGGACAACACTCTTTTGAAGGAGAGGGGCATGTTAGGTCCCTATAATACTAGTGTATCCCCTTATTGTTATTGTTAGTGTAGCCCCCTTATTGTTATTGTTGTGCCCATGTAGTCCCCAAATTGTTATTATTGTGCCCCACAGAAGCCCACTATTGTTAATGTTGTTCCCTTACATTATTATTGTTATGACGACTCTAATTATATTATGACCCCTTAGAATCCTATATATAGAAATGAGGTTTTTTCATTTGAATCATCCAAGAATTTTTCATTCATGTAATGTAAAGGAGGTTTCCCCCTCGAAGAGGATAATTTTTAAGTCGTTGATCTATCTTTTCTTCTATTTTGTGAGTTGGTTGCATAACATATGATGTGAATTTATTTCAATATATATTTTTAATCTAATGGAAGTTATGTGCTTGGTACAGGAAAGCATGAAAAAAATTGCCTGAAAAGACTATAATAATTAGCAGCAGCAGTGAAAGAAATTGGAACATGCAACAATATGTTGGTAAAACATTTCAGGAGTAGGGCCATTATGGGACATTGGTGCCCAAAAGTGTCCTTTTATTTCCATGAGCATGCTATGACTGGTATGATGGTTTGAGGCAGAGATGTGCCTTAGTTTTTGGATCTTCTGATGTGAGGAAACCTTGCCAAGAGAGGGGTCTCCTGAGGGATTGTGTAGCAGAGAAGGGGATTCCCGTGGAACTTGGAAGGTGTGTGACTGCATGAAAGGGGGTGATTGGATTTCCTGAGGGACTGTGTAACAAAGAAGGGAAGGTCGAGGATGTAATTTTTTTTGTCATTAGCATTGACAAATAGAATCAGATGCACATTGGGAGTGTGCCCTTGAACAATGAGTCGATAATTGTTCATTGAGAGGAAAATATCGAAGGATTATGATGCTGGACATTGTATGCAAACTTTGAATTTTGCAGTGGATTCTAGAATTCCTGGGAAGGAAGTGAATCATGGTACTACTCTTCAGGGTGGAGGTTTGATCCTTTGGATTCCCTTGTTGCGGATGCAAGCATCGTATCCTTTTATTTTTTGGTTGAGAAAATGTGCATATTTGTATATGTGTATATTATTGTGAATATTGTATTGAGTGGATTTATAAACCTCCATAGCCAGTATGATTATTTGTTTGTTGAAGAAAATGTGCATGAGAATATATGTGATTGTTATTGTAAATATTGTAATGAGTTGTTTTATAAATATCTAGTATTGTGGTATGTTTGTCATGCTTCAGTAGTGGTAATTGTAAATACTTCAACGAACTGTGTTATAAAGCTCCGTAGGAAGTATGTTTTGGTTTTTAGTGGCTTGTTGGTTTATAGGTGTCATTGAACACTAAGGATGGTGTTCCCCTAAGGGGGAGGGTTCTTTAATAACCCCGTTTAAAAATCCATGTAATAAAGGTAAAATAAGCCCAAGGTCATGGGACATGTATTCTAAGCTGAATGGTGGGAAAATAATCCTAGTGTGGGTGTTCATTTGGTTTATTATGGCTAAGGGAATTGGAAAAGGATTTGGAAAGGAATGAGACATTTATTGGCATTTTATTTATGAAAATAATGGAAAATAGTAGAAAAGGAAGGTGAAAGGTCACAGGTTGCATGTGAGGAGGAAAGTGAAGGAAAATAATGGAAATTGAAGAAATTATAGGCCTCAATAATAAAAAGGCTTATGAGGATCAATTGGTTAGATTTTGCTGGTTTAAACCTTTTGTCAGTTCATTTTTGGAGCTCTCTCTCTATTCTCTCTCTCTCATACTCTTGGACACTTAGATTTTTCTTGGAGCACTCTTGGAGGAGTGTGGCATACTTTAGATTTGGAGAAAGAAGGCAAAGGAAAAGAAGGAAAGTGTAAGAGGACATCAAGATCAAAAAATACAATGGGTTTTTTTTGTAGGTACCGAGTTGCATGTATGATTCCATTGATAGTTTTGGCATGCATGGAATATGCATGTGGTTTCTTGGTTATGATTTTTCATTGGAATGGAGGATTGCCTGGATTAATAGTGTTTTTTCCTAGCCTTGCCATTTCTTGGATAGCCATGGTGTTGTGGGATATATATATATATATATATATATATATATTGGTTATATTGTTCCTTCGGCTATGGGTTGAGTTATTAGTTCCTGGAAGCTTTGGTTGGACAAAGGCTCTAGAATCCATGTAAAATCTTGGGTTGAGTTACTAGTCCTGGAATCCTTGGTTGGAAAAATACTATGGAAGCCCTTGGTGGGTTGAGTTATTATCCCTATAAGTCCTAGTTGGACAAACACTCTAGAAGCCCGAAAATAGTTGTGGGTTGAGTTATTAGTCCTGGAACCCCTGGTTGGAATAAAGGTTATGAAGCCTTGAATATCTTGGGTAGAGACCAATCTAGTGATTGTTAATTATGTATGACCATGAGGTGGAATCACACGTTGAGGGTTGAGGTGTTTTTTCCTCTGGAAGCCCTGGTTTGGTTGGTTTTGGTTTATTCCATGAGATCCCACATTCATACTTGGAATATGGCACAAGGGTGACTAGCTGAAAGAAAGATTTTGTTCAGCCTAGTCTATAGTCAGGTGGTACTTGGAATTGCCAAACCTGGTTGCATTTTACACATGTTAATAAGAGCTCTTTCCCTCTTGAATTTTATGGGTAAATATACTTGCTCATATGTGGCTTTTATGGTTGTTATACCCTTGCTATTTTTGTTGGTTATATGTTGGTTATGAGTATGTTTTATGACAAACTTGATTTATGGATCTCATCACGTTTTTATTAGTAAATGAATGAACAATGAATATATGACCTAATAGATGATAATGTAGCTATTGCAATAAGGCATCAATTCTTCTTATCAAATCTCATATAAGTATGAGACCCCTATGCTCAGATTTGTTGTTATGACCTGTAGATTACATATTTGTGACATGTTTGACGAAATTTCTGTCATGGCTAGTAGAGGCCGGATAAAGTACTTGCATCAAAGATTGCATTAGTAACTTTGTTCCATTGTTATTATTCACCTATAGAAGTTTCATGAAGTTCTAGGTAGTGGCCTGAGACATAGCCGTGGAAAAGTGGCTCAGAATTCGGGGTCACTGACATAAAAATACTTGAAAAATTACAGTCACTGGCATGCCTTGTTGTGGGAGTGACTAGGAGAACTTAGTCACATGCATGACTTGTCATGGGAGCTAGTGAGGATCCAGATTAGTAAAATTTCAAGTTGTCTTAGGGGTGGGTTGGCTCCTGAAGGTTCTCTAGCATGTGTGGAAGGTCAGTTTGGTTTTTTTATGTCAATTCCACTTCCTTAACTGTACATGGGGAGTTGAATCACATCATAGTAGCCTCCTGTGACATTTTTACCCCAGTGAACTTGTTAGATTGGGTAAATGTGGGACGAGGGTGGTTACAAATATTATGTTATGGGTTGGAGATTCGAATTGCAGACATATCACTATGGTTTGTAGCACTTGTTTGAATTGAAGAATATGAATGCTTGGTAGATTAGGTGGCTTGAATTATTTGCTGAGTACAATTTCGAGTTTGAGTAAATTAAAGGAAAGGAGAATAAAGTGGCCAATTTTATTAGTTAAAGAGTGCATTTTATGCATGCTTCCATAGTAAGTATATGTAAGGCAAAGATAATATCTAGAGTTAAATAAGTTCTAAATTTGGATTAACAATATGTCGGCATCACAAATATTTTACAACAGAAGGAAAATCAAAGGCATTCATACTGGTGATTTGGAAATAATCAAAGAAATGCATATGCAACTGAAGGAGTTATTGAGGAAGGGGTATATGCGACTCAATGTATTTCCATCGAGTGCTCCAATCCCATTTATTAAGAAAAAGGATGGAGCATTATGTTTATGTGTGGATTTTCAACAGCTCAATAAAATGACTATCAATAATAAATATCCATTACCAAGGATAGATAATCTATTTGATCAACTTGAAGGAGCTAAGGTGTTTTCCAAGATTTATTTGAGTTCAGAATATCACCAATTGCGAATTAAGGAAGAAGATACCAGTAAGACAACCTTTTGAACATTATTAGTTTGTGGTGGTGACTTTTGGATTAACCAATGTAACAGGTGTTTTCATGTGTTTAATGAATGACGTATTTTGAGAATATTTGGATAAGTTTGTTATTGATTTTATGGATGATATATTGGTGTATGCTAAATTAGAAGAGGGGAACAATCAACATATAAGGATGGTTTTACAGGTGCTTCGAGAACACCAGTTGTATGCTAAGATGATTAAGTGTTCTTTCTATTAAAAACAAATTCATTATTGAGGCCATATTATTTCCAAGGATGGAATAGTTGTAGACCTCGAAAATATTAAGGCCATCAGGGAATGTCTAACACTAAAAAATGTTACAAAAGTCGGGTCTTTTATGGGCCTAACTAGTTATTACAAAATATTCATTCAAGGATTTTCTAGGATTTCCCATCCCATCACTTCGTTGCAAAGGAAAGGAATTAAAATTGAATGGAGCTTTGAGTGTGAGGAAGCCTGTAAACATTTAAAGGCCCTGCTAGCAAGTGCTCCAAATGAAGATTTTCTTGTATGCATTGATGCATGTCGAGAAGGTTTGGGAGGAGTGCTTATGTAGAATGGACATGTGGTATGTTACAAGTCTAAGAAGTTGAAAGACTATGAGAAAATTTATGTTGCACATGACTAGGAATCAGAAACTATCATTCATGCTCTTAAGATGCAAAGATGTTATCTGTGATTCGAATTGCGGACATATCACTATGGTTTGTGGCACTTGTTTGAGAAGTAGAATATGAATGCTTGGCATATCATGTGGCTTGAATTGTTTGTTGAATACGATTTTTATATTAAGTAAATTAAATTAAAGGAGAATAAAGTGGCAGGTTCTCTTAGTCAAAGAGTGCATTTTATGTGTGCTTCCGTAATAATTATATGTGAGGTGGATATACTATCCATAGTTAAAGAATCTATAAAGTCATATTAACACTATGTGGCCATCAAGAAAAGTTTACAACATGAAAAAAATTAGAGGCATTCACATAGGTGTTTTGGATCTATGTCACGTTGGATAACAATCAGGTTGAACACCAAGTGCACATGATTTAAATAGAAGACAATTTACATAATCAACCTATTGAAATTTTGATTGATTTAGAAACTAGTCATAGTTATAATGACTCAAAATTAGTAGAGAAATTTAATTTGGAGAAATCCAAGCACCTAAATGCATGACTTGTTCAATTCGATAAAAGAGTAAAAAGAAGAGTTACAAAACTAGTGAAAGGATGTCCAATTGATTTGAACAAACTAAGTAATAAGGTTGAACTTAATATAATTTCCCTAGGATCATATGATTTATTGATCGGTATGGATTGACTAGAGAAGCATCATATATTTTAGATTGATATCATAAAGCTTTTAATTGTATTGATGATGAAGGTTAGTAGAGACAAGTCCACAAATTTCTTAGATCGAAATCTATTAGAGAGATGTCAAATTTGTAGTTACAGAATAATTTTAGAAAAGGATGTCAAATTCTGGAAGTTCATATAGAGGAACCCAATAGGTATCAATAAGCTAATTAGGAGGATAATCCGATACTAAAAGTATATATTGATGTATTTTCTGAAATTCTAAGATTACCTCCAAGGAGGGATATATATTTCTCAGTTAATTTCGTGCTTGGAGTTGTTGAGGTTCAACAAGATGATGAGCTTAGTGAAAAGAGTCGCCTTCACTAAGTGGGCCTGTAGGCTATTTTTGGCACAAGTCTATTTTTAGACTATGTCTATTTTGAGACATGGTGATCATATTTCAAAATTTGTAGGATGCTATTTGTGGATGGTTGATCAAGTTGGAAAAATAGATGAAATTCTACTTTTAGAATATTGGGCGAAGTCTATTTATAGATCGTCGATCTAAAAATAGAAGTATCAATTGGTATTAGCTCTTAATAATAATCTGACAATAAACAACAACTTATTCTCTTGCAGCACTTAGTTTCAGTGCACAGATTTGGAAAATCAGTGGGCTGAAGGAATTACGCAATTCCTAGGGTTTACTAGTGGTTCATGCATGGAGGACTCAGTTAGAACTGAAGTGGAAAAGTTATGACAGAGTTGGAAGAGTAGCTCATGGAGTTTTTATTTAGTTTAACTCAATTAATGGAGTTAAACTCAGTTGAGCTAGTTGTATCTAGTCTAACTGAATGATACACTAGTGAGAGTGGAGTAAATTAATTAGTTGATTAATTCACAAATAATAACTCATTAATCAACTAAATAATATAATAGTTAACTACAATGCATGTCATTTCCAGTGGAGACCCAGTGGAGAGATAGGTGAAAGGGCAAGATGGACTATCTGTTGTGACTATAGTGATGCATTAATTGCATCACACACACATTGAAGTTGCCAATGAGGATTGTGCAGTCAAGGCAAGGGTAATTCAAATTCATTCAGAGCTATTCTTTAGTAGGGATTGCGTAGTGGAGGCAGGCTAGCAGGTGGCAATAAATCAGTGCATGGATTTGTAGATTTCTTCTGATTAGTGTGTGACGATTGATTGCACTAAGAGTTTGATGTACTAAGCTTTGTATGAGATTGTTACATGATCTCCATGATACATAATATATGATAGTTGGGTTTTTCAGCTTTAGGCTTTCCTGTTAAACAACTGTGCTATGTGGGATTGTTTTTATTTCTTCATGTGTTTGTAATTGATTTTAATTTCCGAAAAAGATTAACAGTGGAAGGATTATGTATTTAGCAAGAAGTTAAATATTGTTAGATCAGGAGAATCTGGATATATGCATGCATCTTGTATATAATTTCTACATGGTATTGGAGTAGTGTTAATTCTTGAAGATTGCAATTGTAAAGAATTGTTGTTTTTGTGCTAGTGGACAATTCGAATTTGCTACAAAAAATTCTTGGTGCAGAAGTTGAGTATACATTGAAATGTATTTCAATGGGTTGCAATTGGAGTATGCCCTTGATGGGAGCTCTAATTACATAGCCTGGAAGGATAGGATGGAGGTGGTGCTGGAGGATAATGGACTGAGGGAGTTCATCGATAGCTATGTTCCTAAGTCAGGATCTAGCGATGTTACATTACTTGACGCATGGAAAAAGAAGATAGCAAAGACAAGAAGAATTCTGTTGGAAGGTGTGAAAGACCATATTGTGTCCAGCCTTCATGGGAAAGCCACTCCATTCTTAATGTGGAAGGCTTTGACAGATTCGTTCCAAAGCAGCAGCGACTAGAGAAAGTTGGCGCTGAAAGACAAGCTCAGAAATAAAAATGGAGAAGGGCGACAGTATTCCAAAATATATCACGAAGTTTGTCCACTGTAGGGATGAAATGGGAAGTGTGGGGATTACTGTTGATGATGAAGACTTGGTGAGCTTGGCTCTCCTTGGGCTTCTGAAGATTTGGCATAGCTACGAAGACTCTGTCAATGGATGGGAGAAACTGTCGGGATGGGAGCGACTTTGGTTGGATCTTTTGCAGGAGGAGATAAGGCAGGGTACCATGGATGGCTCTTCATCGAAGAATGAAGATGAAGATAATTTCACTTTGGCTGCCAATTAAAGGAAAGGGAAGGGGAAGAAATTTCCTTCAAAATCCGAAGCTAAAGGCAAGAAGCAAGATTTCTCCAAAGTGAAGTGTTTTCACTGTCACGAACATGGGCATTTCGCCACTAACTGCCCGCGGAAGAAGAAGAACAAGAAGGTTGCTAGAGTTGCAGCTGGAGAGGCCTTAGCCTCGCAATTTGAACTTGATTTCTCTTTGATTTCATTCTTGGTTTCAAGCTATATGGGATTGGTGTGGTATCTTGATAGTGGTGTGTATTTCCATATGACGGGAGACAAGGAGTTTTTAGTGACTTGGAGGAGAAGGACCTCCAAATGCATATAGAGATGGGTGACGATGGTCGATACAGTGCGACCGGGATTGGGACCATTACCTTTGAGAGGGAGTCCGGTAATCCATTCTTGTTGAAGGATGTTATGCATGTTCCAGGTCTAAAGAAGAACTTGGTCTCAGTCGCAATGTTGGAAGAAAAAGGTTATGATGTTGTTTTCAATGAGGGAAAAGCCTTCCTTCGACATAAAACAATGAGTCAAACCAAGAAGATAGGGATTCAAGTTAAGAATCTCTACAAGATAGAGGTATATGGTTGTGCTACAATGGTGGGCAAAGCAGAAGAAGTGGTGAGCTAGGATGAGGGCAAATTATGGCACAGGAGATTAGGCCATCTTCACCTTGGCGCTTTGAAGATTTTGCAGTAGATTTCTACTAGACTTCCCAAGGGTACTATTGTGCAGTCAAATCAATGCAAGGATTGTACTATGGCTAAGTTTGTGAAGACCACCTTTCATGAGAAGGAGAATAGTGCTTCAGTGATCCTGGAGATAATTCACACAGATATGTGTGGACCTGTCTCGGTTGCTTCAACAGCAAAACACAGGTATTATGTTATATTTGTTGATGACTATTCTCGTAGATGTTGGATCTTCTTCATGTAGAAAAAGAGTGAAACATTCTCAAAGTTTTGTGAGTTTAAAGCATTGGTGGAGAAGGAGTCGGGGAAGCAAGCGAAAGCTCTATGGAGCGATAATGGTGGTGAATACATCTCAAGCGAATTCAAAGACTTCTGTAGCAAATAAGGAATTCGAAGAGATAGCACCTCATAACCCACAACAGAATGGGGTCGCGAAGAGGAAGAACAGAATGATCGTGGGTGCTGCACGAGCGATGCTGCATGACCAGGGCCTATTGATGCACTTGTGGGCGAAAGCATGTAACACTGCGGTTTATGTGCAAAACTGTTTTCCTCATAGAGTACTTGGCATGAGTGCACCCAAAGAAGCTTTTACTGGTAAGAAGCCTGATATTTCTCATTTGAAGATTTTTGGCTCATTTGTTTACATTCATGTGACAAAGGATGCCAGGAAGAAGCTAGATCCAACTACAGAAGTTAGGATATTTGTGGTGTACACAGAAACACCCCATAATTATCGAGTGTATTTGCCAGACAGTCGGATGACTGTGGTGCGACGAGATATAAAATTCAATGAGGTGAAAGCCATGAAGTTCTCACTTGAGATGGAGCTACACTTGCAAGTAGAGGAGGAACTTCTTGTTCCCAAAGATGAGCCTCTAGATGTGGATCAACCACAGGAGGAGATTCAGGGAGTGGAGGAGTCCACTCATGCAGAACCAACATTAGAAAAGGTAGAAAGCATACCACAAAAGCTGAGAGAATGAAGCTTGATGCGACAGAGAATGTAGAAGTCCCTACATCACAGCGCAGATAGAGACAGACACTTGACCGATTTACTGGATACAGGGCTCTTATGAGCAAGTGTATCATGACAGAGCCATATTATTTTGAAGAAGCAATGCAGGAGCCCACATGGGTAGATGCCATGGTGGAGGAGTATGAATCCATTATCAAAAACAATGCTTGGGAGATTGTTCCGAGGTCAGTGGGTAAATCAGTTATAGGATCAAGATGGATCTACAAGATAAAGCAAGATGCTAATGGGAGCGTAGAGAAGTATAAGGCAAGATTTTTTTCCCAGGGCTTCTCATAGATCGAGAGGATTGATAATGAAGAAAACTTTGCACTTGTCGCACGGTATTCTTCCATAAGGACCATCCTTTCTCTCTCAGTGTAGATGGGTTGGGACATTCATCAGCTGGATGTGAAGACAACGTTCCTTAATGGGATCATTGAGGAAGAGGTGTACATTGAGCAACCTGAAGGATTTGAGATCTTCAGCAGTGATTTGCATGTGTGCAGGCTCAAAAGAGCTTTGTATGGGCTAAATCAAGCACCACATGCTTGGTACACACGGATCGACAGCTATTTCACAGGACTTGGCTTCATCAAGAGTGAGGCGGATGCAAAACTGTACCAAATTGTGGTGGAGAGTAAGATTTTAATCATTGTTCTTTATGTTGATGATTCAATACTAATGGGTGATGATCAGTTGATACAATCATGCAAGGTAGATCTTGCAAAGGAGTTCAAGATGAAGGATTTGGGCCTCCTTCATTATTTCCTTGGATTGGAAATATTGTTGAGCCCTAAAAGTGTCTTCTCCTTTGCCAAAATCCTCTTTATCTTATCATTCATTTTGTCATTTATAAACCTAAAAGATCAATAAGAATGATTAAAATCACTTAAGGAATACATGCAATGAATAACTTGTTGTACTTTTGTGGTTTGTTGTCTTAATGATTTCTGAGTAGTTTTAGCTACAGAATGCAGTCATTCTGTAGCCAGTTACACATTCCATAGCCATTTTGGTGTTTGAACATATTACAGGTGTCATATGAAGAAAAGGAGTATATGGTTAGATTCTAAATCTTTCCTACATTGTTCCTTGTCATCCACGAAGGCTGAATCAAAATCTGGAGATGCTTGTGCACTTGGTCAAACCAAGAGTTCGAGAAGCAGATTTCTATAAGGATAAGGACTCTTGATTTACTTTAAGCAAATCATGAGTCCCATCAAAGAGTTTTAGTTTGATTTTGAGTTTAGAAAACACTTGTGCCAACTTTCATTCAATTCCGGTTATGTAATTTCCTATAAATTTAGTTCGGTCATACCGAGAAAACAAGTTAACTATTATTTTCCAAAACTGTGATACTTTGTTTCAAAGTATTTTTGATAATAAGAAGGAGCATAACTTTGATGCTGTGTTGAAGACAAGCTTAAGGAGTTAAGGATTTTCATGCTAACTTGGTAGCAGAGGGCCCCTGCTATCTAAGGAGGCTTCCATGTGCTTTCTAGATAAGTAACTTTTAATTCTGTGTTGTTGTACTATTTCTCACTTAGATAGTTTTCTCAGTTTGTATCTTCCAGTATCATGTCTTGCTTTGTTTTTTCAGCTAACAGATCCTCATGATGTTATAATTAGTCCTTTCTTAAGATTTTTCCAATATATCAATATTCATTGAATGGATTTCGTTGTGACATCTTGAGTTATCAGCACTTTAAGTTTCTGTCATTTAGATTAAAAAGATTTTCATTAATCCTATAGCCACTCTTTTTCTTAAAAGCTTTTCCAATATATCACTATTGACTGAATGAGATTTGGTTGTATGATGATTAATTTAATTATGTTGGACTGAAGAGCCTCACATTGTTACAAGCAGACTTCTCTCAAAACTGTCCCAATAAATCTCTAAATCACAGAAAGACCTAATTGTAATATTGTGGGTTACTTGTTGTTTAGAATATCCTTATTTTGTTATATCAAGTCTCCTTCAATGAACTATTCCAATACATATCTAACTGATGAATGAGACCTAGCTGTAACAACATAAGAAGTTTAAATGTTCATAGAGATCCTTAGCATATTGTGGCAATTCTCTTCTCAAGTTGTTCCAAAATATCACTAATATATGAATAGTATTGCACTACAATATTCTAAGTTATTGTCTATTTTTAGGGAGACCCTCATCACATTGGAGTTCAATCTCTTCTACAAACTATTCCAACAAACCTCTAACCAAAAGGATTAGATTGAAACATAATGACTTGAGTTACATTTCATGGTCATTTACAACCTAGGACATCCATGGATTAAAATGCTTTGCTTTTCATCATTAGGACATAATTTACAATTACACTTTGTTGTGAGTTTAAGGTTCTCTTTTCTTCCCTCTTTTTCATAGATTTGATATCACCTTTTGAACATAGATTAGCATACTAAAACCTAAACATAACAAAACTCAAAAACATCAACAAAATATTGAAAACAATGAAATAAGAATAAGGATATTTAGGCATATATAGTGCAACTATACCTCATCAGTTTACAAGCCCTGGTCGATAATTTATGCTATCAATTCAAGACACTGAATTGACTAAACATTTTGGCGCCATTGCCGGGGAGGTATAACTAAGTAGCCTTATTTCCTATTTCCCAAAAACAATGATATGCGTAGAGAAAGAGATTCTAGGGGTAGATTTGTAAGAGGCAGAAGTTTAATTCCCACAACTCCACTCACTCCACCAAGACCAAGAAGTAGCACACCTCCAACCCAAACTCACATTCCATACTATACTGGTCATAGGCTTGCAGAAGTCTCAAGATCAGACATCCCATCAGGAAGATCCCCCACTTCATCCACTGAAGCAATTCTAGAGGAGGAAGATCCAAGGACTCCTACAGAAGGGGTAACCTTTTTCACTTCCACTGGGGAATAAATTCCAGCAGAAGAATTACAAATCCCTAGTGAAGAGGAAGAAGAAGACTATTTCTTCAATATACCATTAGTAGAAGAACCAGTAGAACAACTAGTTCTTCCAACTGAACCCTATATCAGTTCAGAAGAGTCTATCATGGCAGAAGAAGGGGAAGGAGAAGTATTTAATGGAGTACATACACTATTTGGAGGAGGTAGAGGAAGAGGAGGAGACAGAGGAAGATCTAGAGGAAATGTAGAAGGAGGAAGAGGTAGAAGGGGAACTGGAAGTCCTTTTGGATTCCCTATAGTAGATGAAGAGACTAATGCAACTATGAAAAACATCTCACCTTCTATTCTTCCTAACTTTCATGGACTGAAAAGTGAGGATCCTGAAACCTTCTTGTTTGAATTTGAAGTTCTATGTAGAACCTATGATTATCTACATGATGCTCAGAAACTTAAACTATTCCCTTCAACATTGAAAGGAGTAGCATTAAAATGGTTTATGAGTTTAATCAATAGGTCTATTAGGACATGGGATGAAATGAGGAAAGAATTTCTAGATAGATACTTGGATTACTGCATACTAGTCAATCATAAGGAAGAAGTGTTCAAGATGATGCAAAAAGAGGATGAAAATCTGGAAGATTTGTTGGAAAGATTTAATTATAAAATCAAGAGGGAAAAAATGGAAACCTTAGATCAAGAAACTTTGAAGGCTCTCTTGTTGAAAACAATTAGGGATGAATGGATAGATATCCTCAATATGATGGGAAAAGAGGACATATCTCAGCTTCCATTACCTGATATAGCTGAGTTATGTATTAATCTTTCAAGAGGAAATTCTAAGACTCTAAAAGGACCAAGAGACCCTGCTCTTGCAAGGGCAAGTAAATCTACAACTGGAACGGTAAGTAGGGTAGAAATAGGTAATATGCTTGAAGAATTCAAATCTGACATTTTAGGGAGTCTTAGTGAACAAATAGACACCCTTAAGTTACAAAACAAGTAAAAATCTGAAACTGATGCCTTAGTAATATTTTGTCCCAAATGTAGGAAGAAGCATGCCTTGAGAGAGTGCCCTTTAGATGCAAAAGTAATAGAGACTTGTGCAATTTGTTCAAAAAAACATGAGACCAAGAGTTTTCCTTCACTCCCTAGTCTTAAAGCAGTCTTTCAAGAAGAAACACCTACAAATTCCACAAAATCTCTTAACTTTGTCTCTAGAAGACCTTGGAAGGGACCTCAAACAAAAAGGTTTAATAATAAAATGTACAATCAACCCCCACCAAATTGGAACTCTTGGTAGCAACCTTGGCCCCAATTTCAAAATCAATCTCAACCTTGGGCACAAGGAGCATAGAATCCTTATGGAAGGTTCTCCCAGTATTATCAGTATCCACCTTCTTATCCCTCATATCCAACATATTCAAACTTTCCCCCACAACAAAATCCTCAACAGAATCCACAACATCAAAACCAAAATCAAAATCAACTACTTCCATTACCATTTCCTCAAAAATCGAATTAATTGCCTACCCAACCAATACCAAACCCCAATAATAAAAACCCTCAGAATACATATATGATAGAAGGTCAACAATTCCCAACCTATTTGATTACTCCTTTAGACCTTAATGATGTTCAAATTAGGTCTGGAAGAATACTTGAAAAGAAGAAACCTTCTGTAATTATACAAGAGCAAAACAATTTTGAGGAAGATTCTCTATGCATAAATAAAAGTCTTGAGGAAAGTACATCTTTTCAAGACCAAAACATTGAAAAATCAAAGCAGAAAGAACCAATAATTTCAACTCCTATATTAGAGCAGCCATCAACATCTACTTCCACACCTCCTTTTCTAGAAAGATTACAAATTGATAGGGGTGTAGAGAAACAAATTATGATGCCTAACTATGATTTCCTAGATGAGTTAAGAAATGTCTGTATTAAGATTCCATTATTACAAGCTATCAAGGAAATCCCAATTTTAGCAAAAACAATAAAGGAGTTGAGTATGAAAAAAAAAGAAAAATAATAAAAGAGACAAAGAAAATACAACTAGTAGGAAAAATAGCAGATATAAAGATGGGTAAGATTGTCATTCCAAAGTATCTAGATCCAGGAAATCCAGTTGTCAGAATACACATCAATGGAATTGAAATTCAGAATACACTCATTGATTTAGGAGCAGCAATCAATATCATGAGTAGACAAATCATGGAAAAACTAAAACTTCCTAATCTTATTTTTACACCCACACTACTACAATTAGCAGATAGATCTGTGATCAAACCAAATGGGATAATAGAAGACATTCCAGTGTCCTTAGATTCTTGGGAGTACCCTGTGGATTTCATGATCCTAACTCCTAAAAATGATCTAGGAGGACATCCTATTATATTAGGAAGACCTTGGTTAGCTACAAATGATGCTTTCATTAGTTGTAGAACTGGTGATATGTACATCTCTGATGGAAATTCAACCAAGAAATTCACCTTGTATCCTCTAGCAAGAACAATCATAGAATTAGATGATACTCAATGGATTGATGATGAAGAAGACATACAACCTCTCTTCACTATTTCAGAAATTAGTGAAGATAGTCAGATTCTGAATACTTTGGAAAATTATGAATCTTCTTCAGAATTTAAATATGAACAATTTCAAGAAGAATCTAACATTGAGTTATTATCATCAAGACAAATGTCCCTTTACTTCATCACTAGTAAAAAATGATGAAATTAATGACTAGGTGACTAAAAAAGTTAGTCACCGCAATTATTTTAAGTGAATTACTACTAAATTTGAGCAATTTTAAGTGACCGAACTAAAAATGACTAACTTAAATGACTAATTTAGTCTAGGAATAAAATATACGACTAGATAATAAGTGACTAAACTAAAAGTGACTAACTTAAATGACTAATTTAGTTTAGGGATAAAATATATGACTAGATAATAACTGACTAAACTAAAAGTGACTAAATTAAATGACTAATTTAGTCTAGGATTAAAATATATGACTAGATAATAAGTGACAAAATTAATAATGATTAATGTAAATAAATATTATAGTCCAAGAATAAAAACACGACCAAATAACAAGTACAAGAAGTATATGAATTAGTCATTTATGTGAGTAATTTTTAGTTGTGTCACTCCATAAATAGAAAATTTCAATTTTGATACCGAAGTGTTACATTTCACTACAGGGGTCTCTGAATCCATTTGCAGTGTTGAAATTTAGAGACAAAGGGGTCTCTGAATTTACAGTGTTAAAATTCTGAATACCCCTTTGTCTCTAAATTTTAACACTACAAATGGATTCATCTACAATTAACATAATTGCATGTATAATATATCTACTTTACACTAATGCCTTCATTATAATTTTAGTAAAGATAATATTTAGATAGCCAAATTAATATTTATATTTATGTGTAATCTTTGGCCATAAATTAGTTTAATTTTTAAAATTCATTGATTTATGTTAAAAGTGTGAGCTCATTTAAATCTAGTATTAAATCGTCATATTTGCATTACATAAATACTAGATAGATAAGCCTAAAGTATATATTTATAGACCTATTTAGTAAATAAGTATGAACCTTAATTATTATTTTTAATGTTGTATGAACCTTTTTTTTTTGTAAGTCAATGTTCTATTCACGTAGGAAAAAAAAAGTACATAATGCAGCTTACAAAACACGTGGTCTCACCCCGACTAGGTTTGTTGACCAAAATTTGCACCAGATGACAAAAATACAAAAGAGTGACTAGGGACATTCTCCATAAACGATTGGACCAGAGGCACCTAAACACATATAAAACATAAAGAACACCAGATAGCATACTAGTCGTACGACATGATGGATGCAGGGTTGTCCGGGGCTGTTCCTGGAGGCGGTGGAGGACAAAAGTCACATTGAACGTGCCCTGCAAAGTGTGCCAACCAAGTGTCCATCTTTTTTACTTTCTCATGAGTGAGTTATCATTTTGGCCTTGCCAAACCACTACCAGTCTCTTCCGGACTTGGCATTGTAAATAGTGCATTCGGTCCAATGTTGCCATCTGTTCTGTATGCTCCTCAAACACATGGACTTGCATAAATTTTGGTGGGTAGCAACCACTAGTAAGTCTACACATTTACAATTTTACCCCTACACAAGTATTGATAAGTCTTAGTAAATATGTTTAGTTACATCTTATTCCTATCCATTTTTTATGCATAGACTTGCTTAAATGATGGGAAGTAAATGATGGTAAATATGTTATTTACTTACTTCAAAGCTTGAGATTGAAAAATCACTACAAAAATATCTAAAAATAACACAATAGTTATATTACAACCATATCCATAAATTATGGCATAAAATATGTGAGTGAATCCACATAACATTATCTTCTCTAAACGTTGTAATAAGGACAAATTACCGTCCAATCAAATGTTTGAAAATTTCCTAATAATATTGAAAAATAAATATTTATTTTTCAAAGTTGAACATTGCAAGTAAATACTAAACTAATAGTTGTCAACATACAAATTGATTACTAGAGCCCTCCCTTTGTAGAGACTAATAAAGCATTGGACAACTTCTAAAATATTATGGGTTGAAAGAATTTGTCATCTTTATGACACCAAGAGAGTTATAAATAAATATTACTTTCTCTTGAAATGTCCTATACACTCCCACATTAGATCACAATTCAAACTATCATTATTTTAACTTATTAATTCATCACAATTATAAACTTAGAAATACTTATCTTTTTTATATATAATTTTTTTTACAATAAAAAATTAAATCATATATTTAAAAATATAAACTAACTATTTAAACCCAAGATACCTGCTATTATTTTAACATTTTAATTCATCACAATTATAAATTTAGAAATACTTATCTTTTTTATATATAATTTTTTTTACAATAAAAAATTAAATTATATATTTAAAAATATAAATTAAATATTTAAATTCAAAATACCTACCATTATCTTAATTTATTAATTCATCACAACTATAAATTTAAAAATATTTATCTTTTTTATATATAAATTTTTTTACAATGAAAAATTAAATCATATATTTAAAAATATAAAATAAATATTTAAACCCAAGTACCAATGTACCAATGAAACATAGGTTTTACACTAAACTTCTAAAAAACGCTCTCATTACAGCTCTGTACATCCAGTCAATTCCAGCGCACATGAAACACAACACAATGCGCGGGAAAAAAATATACAAACACAAAGAAGAGGGCACACTGAGCGGGAAGAAATTATACAAAAGAGAGCACACTACGTGGGAAGAAGATATACAAAGAAAGAGCACACTGCAGAAAATTCCTGGAGTGCTCTTACTGTCAAATTTTCCTCCATATTCTCCTCGGCGACTGCCACGGTCCAGGACTGCGTTGGAGCTTCTTCCGCCAAATTCAGAGCCAAGACGGCCCCATTTGCACTGAACAACAATCCATAAACCATGGACGAAAAGGTAGCAGGATTCGGTTATCACAAATTTATAATCAAGTCAGATTTCCCCGAAGTGCAGATTTTGTTTATATCCAATTCCAATATTTCTTATTTTTCGATTCAAATGCAGGAAAAAATCCCGAGAAGAAGACACACCGCTTTCCAGTGGATTCGTAACAGAAAGCCGTGGCAGGAATTAGGCACAGAATGGAGTAGTTCCATCAGGACCACCGCTGGATTTCGTTCCATCAATTCCTGCCAAAGAGCCCAATTACCGTGTCGACTAAAAAATCCCTCTAGAACAAGTAAGTATGCAAGAACCCAATTTTGTTGCTTTTTGAATGTCGGTTCAAATCCCATTTTGAACGGGCCTGGATAGATGCCCATCTAAATTTCAATAACTTTTTGAATCAGTAGTCTGTTATGTTATGCAATCTGAATTTTGCCCAACATAATAGTCAGTAGGGATTACCTTGGAAGTTATACAGCCGGTTATGTTTAGATAAATTTCTTAATCATAATGTACCAAGTTTTATATGGTGAATCCCTGAGCTGGAGTTATAAAGTAAATTTTCCTCATAATGTACCAATTTATCATAGCGAAATTATTTTACACTATCAGAGGCAAAATTGCCCAGCACCCCAACCCTCCAAGAAGACAAGACATTTTCCATGTTATTGTTGTTTAATTTGTTTTTAAGATATCCATCTGCAAAAACCTGGATATATGAAAAGAATTTCAAGAACATTAACATGGAAAATTTCTTGCCTTTCCTACATTTCCAAAGCTTTTGCAGCCAATTATGCTGACATGCCATACTTCTGCACACAATTATTGTAATATGCCAAATGTTTGCATCTTGTTATGTTAAGAGAAATGAAAAATCAGATATGTAAGCTGTTCCCAGCAACAAAGTAGAAGAGCGAGACACTCCTGAAGTGGATTTTCTGGTTGGAGCTGGTCAAACTTAGGGCTTAAACCTAATTCCATGCTTATTAGGTATTCGTGTTCTAACTTTGTCTTGGAAAGCCACTCATAACTTTTTATCAATGCCATCCATGCTCTTAGAATTTCGCTCATAGCAGTCTTGGCGCTCAGAGGCATTGATGAATGGATCGTTCTACATTGATGTGGCTTCTCTAACTAGTGACGAAACTAGTAATAATGGTAGCATTAGGTCAAGGCATTAATGCGAATGAGGCAAAATAATGAAGTAGAACCAAATATATGCATGCACAGGCATTGCTTGACCACCTGTCAAGACAAAACTGATGCACTAGCACCGCTTGACCACTCGTCAAGACAAAATTGTGGCTATCTGCATGTACTGTTACCGCTTGATTGTACTCATCTACTGGCATTGCTTACCATATGCATCTACTGCCATTGACTGACTTATACTGCCTCATTTATTGTTGTTGTTGTAGGCTATGGATATCTTGGTTGTGATGGTATATCTCTTTGTATTGCTCATTGTTGCTTGTTGTGAAGGTCATGAATGCTTTCTAATTAGTTTTCCACAAGCCAGAGCCTTCTGCTATCTTGACCTTGGCTTACCGTAGAGGATATATTCTCGTAGAGGATGTATTCTCGGATAAGGAAGCGCTAAGCTGCTCCCATACTGCTGCATCCAACATGGACTCAGTGACATCGAATTCTTCAGTGGTATGTACTATCATTTAAATGTTTGTTGTACCCATGTATAAGCCCTTATTAGAACGTCACTATAGTCTGAAAAATGGTTCACACCTCCAAAACTGGAAATATTAATTGCGGCTAAGTGAAAATGGGCAAAAAATGGAATCCAAATCATATTGATTATCACAGTTTTTAAAATATGAATATATTTGAGTATACATATTTTCTATTTCTGGAAATTTCAACAATGCCATGATAAAAAAGATTAAATTCTAAGTTTAAAAAATATTACATAGAAGTTACAGAATATATATTTGATTTTAAATGGAGGACATGTGGTTGAACTGGCACAATTTAATACTCTGGGCATGAACACAATTGTGCCAATTTAATACTCTTGGCACGAACACAATTATCAGGGCATGTATACAATTCGACAATATTGAAATAGATGATCAAGAAAAACTAAACCAACACACACTTGTTCTATTTAATCAACAAGTAAGATTCATTAGTATGAGCTTCCATTTATCATTATTCAATGATTGATATCCTTACCTCATGTTGCTTGCTATTTGGCTAGTGCATGCATTCTTTCGGTGCAGCAATCGACAATTTTCATGATGGGGTGGGGTGCGCCTGGCCTGTCGGAGGTAAGCTTGTTGTTATATCATTAATAAGAATGACTATCCAGTGTCACGACTTGTTTCACAAAAAACGTGCCTTAATGAAGACTGCCTCGGGGTCTTGTTGCCTAACCTGAGTCTAGTCTGAAAGGATCCTAACTACTTCACCAAAGCCTATTTTAACGCGAATCCGCCTGAAGGAGGTCCTTCTAATAACGGGCAATATTAATTATGGTGTATGGATCCCCCACTTCGGTGATGAGGCCTATTTTCAGTAAGGGTTGAGTTCGGCAATAAGCTTTTTCTTTAATAGCTGAACTGGGCAAGAATGTTACTTTCCCTCTGGGAGTATGGGTTGGTTGGAGAGGAAGATAAAGGTCACTTTCCCACTAGCCACATTCTAGCTTCGGGTTAATGCTCAGTCTACAACTAGCTATTTTGTTTGGACCTTCCAAATCTCCCTTGCCTTCCAATTCTCACAAATTCCTTCTCTCTAGAGTACCGGAAGACAATTTGTTTTACTATCCCCGTGCTAGTAACTGCGTAGAGGTGCATAGATAGCAATGCCAAAAGCCACGCAACCAACACTATGTATCAGAAATCAATTTGTTTTATTCTCCTCGTGCTAGTAACCATGTAGGGGCGCATAGATAACAATGCCAAAAGCCACACAACCAACACTATGTATCGGAAATCATTTTTTTTTTATTCTCCCCATGCTAGTAACCACGTAGGGGTGCATAGAAAACAATGCCAAAAGCCACACAACCAACACTATGTACCTGATAATTTCCCATCCTTCACATGCACAATAGAAAAACTCTATATACCCGATAAACCCTCCAGAATTGCACTGGAAACGATGAGATTTGATATATTCACACTGGTTATCATGATTCAAGTGTCATTTTTCTACTCTAAAAGGAGCGTTGTCTTCATCCTCCATAGTTAACACCATGAGGTCATCTTGTTTTACTTCTGAACAAGTTGCAGCAAGGATACGACTGACTTCCAGGGGACTTTTTGCCAGATGATGGCCTACTTTTGAGGCATTTTCATTTAGAATTCTTGAGAGTATATGAATGAACTAGATTTTGAGTCCTTACGTATTCATTAACACAAATCATTGTTAGACATGGGTTCATTCAAAGGTTGTACTAGTAAGCGAGGTGGATTATCCAAGTATGGTAATGAATGGAGCACTCAATGAACACGTGAAATGCATGAAAGCTCTAAATCAAGTCTTTTCCTTCCATCATTTCGTATAATAATAGACACAAATTACTTGCAAGGTGCCATGTTATATGCCTATCTCATATCCCTATCTGAAAAAAGAATTGGCAATTCACTAAAAGTTATCCAATACACCAAAAATCGCATAAGGTTAAAAATAGATATACATCTTTATGATTGCAATACTTAGGCCACTAAACAAAACATCCATAACAAATGTCAAAGCCTCCCCATAAACTTTCTGCAATGGATGGATTCTCCTACTTCCCGCCATTAAACGAGAAGTAATGATTTTTGTCATGGATGGGCACTATTAAAAGACAGGTAAACCATCTAAATTAAAAATAACTCTTATTAGGATAAAAATGATGTGGGAGCTTTAAAGGTTGTAAAATTAGCTCTTTAGGTCTTCTCCAAATAAACTAACAAACTCAGATTTTCTTCTGCAAGACAAAAGTACAACGTGTGGCGATGGTATTACCCGGTAAAAAGACAAAATCACAAGGTGAAGCTACCTCATAAAGCTGTAGCGTATAATTATAAAACACAAGTACAAATCCTACCACCCAATAATGATTTTAAAAGATCATGATATCCATCTCTCATAGGGACGAGGGGCGATCCTCCTATCATTGTGATTAAAAGGTGTAGCTCCTCGATAAAGATCAATTATTATAGACAAATGGGCAAAATCCCTAGGAATTTGGACAAATGAAAATCGCTTGCATGTCAAGTTCTACAGTGAAGACTTAATCTAAGTAAGAATGTATCAACCTCAAAAATGAGTTGAACAATCAATTTAATGTCATTATTATAGTAAATTTCGGACAAAAATAAGCCTCTCAAAATTTAAAACCAAATATATCAAATTTCTATCCGAAGCTCCTCAAACAAACTAATTATATGTATTTCTGAGAGTAAAAACCTGAAAAAAATGTAATGGATTGTTGAACAAGTCGATTAAGCCATACCTTTAAACAAACAAAGTTGAGATTTCATGAAGAGATGATAGCGATGTACAAAATAAATTCAAAGAAACTAAATAAATATTCATTTCAGAAAAAGTTAAAATATAGAGCAAAACAATTCTATATGTTAATAAATTGGAAAATCGCTTATCATTTCTGTTAGGGATTGGCTCGGCATGAACCGAGTTGTTTCAACCCATTTCCAAGGGTGATAGAGCATAAGTATTCGCTCGAGGGACTCAAACTAAGTTATGCCTCAAACAATAAAGGCTATCAATTTCCACAGGGGGTTGCTGGATTCATGATGACAAGAGCAAAGGTCATCAATTGTCACAGGGGGTTGCTGGATGGGGAATCAAATCGAGAACATATCAATGAATTGGGAAGCGCTCACTCAACAACCTATCTGTCATTAATTATGAAGGGATAGAACCAGTGGTCCCATCAGTGGCGCCTAATCTTGGGAGAGGAAAGCGGAAAGATATCGAGGGTTAGAAATGAACTAAAGACAAAACTTCATGTTTTTGAAAAAAGCAGATCTCTCTTTGACGAGGGAGAAAAGAGACTGGCTTTGCTCATTTCAATACACGGTTGACACAGAAGCTTTTCCCTTAGATGGAAACGTAATGAAAGCCATTCAATCTCATTTTAAGCTTTAGGGTATCTCGCCCCTTTCAATAAATGAAATGACTAAAAAGGGGGGTCACACAGTTAGTTGTACACTGAGTAGCTTCTTTCTCCACACAACTATTAAGGAAACAATTGTGTAGTAGTGCAGGCAGATGCGCTGAAAATTGCATGGCCGACAACATAGTTTTTGGTGAAACAACTTCACACCCTCCACGACTCCTTAGTAGACAATTTGGAAATGCACACAAAGGCAACTAAAAAAGCATGGTACAATAGGTAGCATACTTTTGATGAACCTTGGACACTATAGTACCTAACTCAACTCTTAAAACCTAAAATATTAAAGTTGATTTAACTAGCTGAGTAAAAAAATCAAAATATTAAAGCTGGGAAGATTGTTGACATAACTTATCTACTGTAGCAAGGCAATTGGAATATAGAGACCCACTTAGAATCTACAGATTTCTCAAGA
>CM076580.1:719174558-719274458 GCA_034641835.2 Pinus albicaulis | reverse complement strand
CATTGACCTATACTCTACAATTGACTTCCTAAACTATTGAGACTCCACCCATTGGTGAAATTACATGAAGAGAAATGAGCCTTAGTTGTGGTGACAATGGGCTAAGCCTCCATCGTTTCACTTGTCCTAACAGTTGCCCTCTTAGGAACCCCCTTTAGATCCACTACTAGTTTGACTGGTAACAAGTTTTTCACAATTCCATTTGTGAACAACTCTTTGGTATGCCCACTTTTTCCATACTACAACTCCAAGATCATAAGTCCAGGGCTATGGAGGCTACCCTTCTTCTCACTGAATCAATCCTCTACAATATAGTGAACTAGGGCTAGTTGGTTGGTCCACTTGACCTTTACTTTAGTCCTTCAAAGTCTGCAAATCCTTAGGCCCTATACACCTGCGATTCTACCAATTTTGTTGTCCTTCACCATAAAAAGAGTCAGGGCTCTTCTTTGACAGTAACCTAACAACCCTCCAATTGTACTTGGCCTACTATCAATCTGCCCAACCACAATCAATTATTTTTACTGATCTAAGGCCCACAATATTGTCTTCATCTAGGGCTCTTCAAATCTGCCACCTAACAATGGTTTGAGTCCTCTCAAGATCATTTTTATTGTGTATCGAAAATTTGATCTTTTTTTTCCAATCTATGAACAAATATGAGCTACTCCTCTTATCATACTTCTAACAATCTGTAGATGACTGAACGAGGGTCACAAATCAGCCACTAACAATCCATTTACTAATTTTTTATAGGTTTCTTCAGATCTTTGTCTAAAAATCTATGGAAAGTCCACCAAAATAAACTCCTCTGCATGTCAATCCATTCTTCATATGGCACATTTCTTCTGCATGCTCAATCTTCTGCTCAGGTTCCATCCTCCTTTAGATCTATTGTCTCCACACATACTGAATCTGCAAACCATCTTCCAAATCTACGGTCTTTATTGCAGAAATAAACCTCGATCTAAGGGTCACAACCCATCTTCTTCTACGCAAATTTGTCATAATCTTAAGGTCATACCTTATGAAATAAACATGCTAGGAAACTGTCCTAACTAGGGCATTATACTTATGTACTTCTAATTGCTGTAGAACAAACCCTATCCACACATAGAAAAAACACAACCCTTGCCTCCATAAGAGACTCGACCTAGCTCATATGGATCCATAGATTCTGGGAATTTCTTTACTGAATCTTGACATGAACTTCAGATATCAATGTCGAACCTCAAACTAGGTTTAACTCAGTCAATATTATGCCTGCATCGACTTCTGTTATGGCTCTAAATTATAGTTCAAGCCCTCCTCCATTTATGTTGGTATTTATCATAGACCTTGCGGCCTACTAACCACCACAAGGCAAGATGGTATCAACCCTCTCTTCTATTTCATGTAGAAAATCTAACCAACGAGATTCAATCTAATCTTGTGATCATGTACTAAAACAAGATATCGAATCCTCCCTACAATTTGTGGAAACAAAACACAATCGCACAGTCACATATAAGAAAGAGAAACAAGTTATCAATCGCACAACACAAGATGTATCTGGGGAAGAAACTACTCAAAACCCTCTATCTCTATTTTTTATTAAGTCAAGGAATCATGAAACAACACAATGCTTAATCTCTCTTGAGATTCTCTAGCACTCTGCCAATTGTCTCCTGCTGATCTAGGAAAAATCGGTCTAGTACTTAGCCAATTCTCAGCCTTCTTCAACCTGCCTTGCTCATGAAATTCCTATGGAATTATCTCCATATTAATTAGGAAAATCAACCTTCCTTGATTCGCAATCCATCATGGCATCCCAATGAATTTATAATTGCACATGGGAAATTTTCTATAAATACAATTGATAGTTACGTTCCTCTTAACTGTGTTACAATAAGGATCAAGGGTCTTTTTATTATTTAAAATAAGATAAAACCCTAAACAACCAAAACCCTATCCTGAGGAGATGTAACACCAAGAGTTTATGGGCCCCGTTGCGGTTATTTGGGAAGCCAACTTCCCGTGGTCGTAACTTGGTCATATGATCTTCGTTTGATGCACACGATACCTCGTTAGAAAGATCTCTTCGAGGAATACAACTACTAGTACAATTTCTATGAAATTTTCAAACCTTTCATGCCCAAAAACATCATTTGGGGCCTCAAAATGGCTTCAAAAGTTCAGGACCCGAAAAACTAGCAAAAATAGTAAATTGTGCTATAATTAAGGAAACTAAAAAACTAAAAGAGACAATGGTGAGGGCCCAAGTGGAATAGGTGGGTGGCCACCAATATCCACCTCGATCACCTTAAATCAAATTTCTTGAGCTAACTCAATCATCATGACTTAGTTAATTGACACAAGTTGTTATGAGACTAAATTACAATTTATTGTCCAATTTATTTAATGGAAAAATAAATTAGACGCCTCACATTCCTCACTCCTGGTACATCAAAATTCCTCACCAGTGTGGGTGCATTTTTTTTGTCCTTTATAGTCACCAATTTCACTGTTTCTTGTTGCAAATTTCAACACTCCCTCTCAAATAGAAAGGAATTCAATCTATCCCCATCCGGTACCTTTGGAATGTTCTGCATGCTACACTTCTCTAGTGTTGTTTTCACCTGCAAATCCTGAAATTGAATAGCCTCTGAACAACTGAATCAGTATAATGCATTTGTCATTAGAGTATTCTGACTGCTTCTAGCTACTGCACCTGTCTAGTACTGGATTCTCTGCACTGTTGCTGACATTTGCATCCATGCCCTTCGAACTGTTGCTAAATCTATTTGTGCTCCAGTATTTGACATTTGTCACTCTGATTTTTGTCTTGCTGACATATGACTACATCAATCTAACTGATCCTTCCTACTACTATTGTACCATGGGCTCCTCATAGCCAGGTTCGATCCATGAGACACGCCATCTCAATGGACCTTGCCCAAATTTCTTATCTTGGTATTATGTCTACACATAACCCCACCTTACACCTTGAGGTATGGCTACTCCCTCTTCCAATCTGGCTCGAAATTTCCCCCTCATGGAGGTCTCTGCTTGAGTGGACGCTTCCACTCAGTCTCCTCTCTGCTTCTCCAATTGTGGCAGCTACTCCACAACCTTCTGACACTGCTTCTCATGAGGATGCATGTTGAGAGGTAATTTATGCTCCCTCTAAACCACCAAGTCTCTAACTTCTTCCTTTCTCCTCAAAGCTTTGCATGCATATGGTACCTCAAGTGCATATAGGTTCTTGACTCGCACACTGTGTAATTGTTTCGAAGTTACAAAAAGTTTCTAAAAAAGAGTTGATTTTAAATCGATGATATCTCCCTCATCCGAGCTCCGATTTGACTGATTTTTTTTTCCATTTGGGTAGATTTTCGCAAGGAATCCAAATATTCTATTTGTTTTCAAAAATTGTACACCAAAATCTTCAGATATTCTCTACAAACTCGCCACCCAAAAAATTCCTTCTCTGATACCATGTAGAAAATCTAACCAATGATATTCAATCTGATCTTGTAATCTACTAAAACAAGATAATGAATCATTCCTACAATTTATGGAAACAAAACATGATCGCATAATCACATATAAGTAAGAGAAATAAATTATCAATTGCACAACAACATGATGTATTTGGGGAAAGCAACTAATCAAAACCCCTCTATCTCTATTGTGTATTAAGTCAAGGAATAATGAAACAATACAATGCTTAATCTCTCATGAGATTCTCCAGCACTCTGTCAATTGTCTCCCGTTGATCTAGGCAAACTCGGTCTAGTACTTAGCCAATTCTCATCCTTACTTCAGCCTCCCTTGCTCATGCAATTCCTAGGGAATTAACTCTTTATTAATTAGGAAAATCAGTCTTTCTTGATTGCGCAATCCATCATGGCATCCCAATGACTTTATAATTGCACATGGGAAATTTTCTCTGAATACAACTGATAGTTATGTTCCCTTTAACCTCTGTCTCAACTGGGTATTCCTCGAAACTGACATGCATGCAACTATTAATAGCAAATTATCAGTTATCTGATTGATCACTCATTGTGAATTAAATCTAATTTAATTCACTGGACCTCTCACTAGCTCATCACTCAGTTAGAACTAGTTAAATTGATTTTAACTCATTTAATTGAGTTAATTACACTTGCACCCCACTAATGCATCAACTTCAAGTGGACCCCAAAAATATTAGAATCCCTCTAGATGCCTCATATTAGACCCTCAACTCGAATTTCTTGAGCTAACTCGGTCATCATGACTTAATTAACTGACACAAGTTGTTATGAGATGAAATTACAATTTATTGTCCAATTTACTTAAGGGAAAAAAAAATAGACGCCCACATTCCTCACTCCTGGTGCATCAAAATTCCTCACCAGTGTGGGTGAATTTGTTTTGTCCTTTCTGGTTTCCAATCCACTGTTTTGTTGCAAATTTCAACATTTCAAAATTTGATGTAGCCTTCACACAAAGAAACCATTGAAATCACATGCCCATATTCTCATGAGAAACCTCTCTTAAGCTTGATCTGCCAGAAGAGAACCAACAATATTCCATCCTACTTCCTAGCGCAAATCGACCATTAAGGTAAGCAACATTCTTCCGAACCCTCACATGATGATCTTGCTCTTGGAGGATGACCATGACCTCCCTTTAGCAACCCTTACTCGACCCTCGTACTCGACCTAATTTAGGAATACATCTCTCATTCACCCCCTTGATGTGCCGGATAGTGGGAATACATGTCAAACATGCTAAGATGTGCTAAGTGATAAGGCATGCCAAGATGTGCAAGGGTGTGTCAATGTGTGTTAGGGACTGTCAAGACAACAAAAGGGAGAAAAAAGTTAAACTACAAGGAAATGAACACATAATAGGGTTAATAAGTCATCAATTTACCTTTTCCAAGAGGGGCATGCTAGGCACAATAACACTAGGCGGCAATAGGTGCCAAGTGAAAAGTCTTAGTGCATTCTAAGTGCCAAGTATTCCTTTGTTGCTTCTCATCTATTTTCCAACAATTGATCATCACAAATAAATTTAGTATTAAACCATGCTAAATCATACCAAGGCATCTCAACATATTCCATACATGCTAAGACTTTCCAAGCGCCAACACGTGCCAAGTGCCAATATGTGTTAGGGACTAGTGTTATGCATGTTATGAAGTGGAAGGGAATGTTGAAGAGTGCTAAGGTGTGCTAGAGAGTGATAATGCATGTTGATGAGTGTTAAGGAGTACTGGGAAAAAACATTAAGGGAGCACTAGGTAAAAATTCATGGAAGTTAATGAATATGAGGAACGTGTACTACCAGAGACTAGTGTTAATGGTCAGTGTTAGTTTTCATGCCAAGGAGGGAGTGACAAGGTATGCTAAGCATTGGTAAGGCATGCTAGGGAATATCAAGGCATGTTAAGAATTCCCAAAGTGTTCTTGGGAGTTCCAAGGTGTGCTAATTATATCATGTGCCAATTAATAGTGCCAAGATATGCCAATACATGCTAGGTGCTAAGGATGTGGCGCAGGGTGCCACGGTATGTCAATATGTGTCAAGGCAACAAAAGGAAGAACCGATAAGAGGGTTAATAAGTTAGGACTTTATCTTTCTGAAAATGGGCATGCTAGGCACACTAATAATAGGTCCCAATACATGCCAAGTGGCATTGTGTGCCAAGTGCTAATGTATGTCAATGCATTCAACCAAGGTGTTCCAGGGCATGCTAGGGACTATATGCAGCATGCCAACACATGCTAGGAGAGTTCCATGTTGTGCTATCACATGCCACCATGTGCTTGGGCGTCAGTGTCATCACAAGATGTTCTAGGTACAAAGATGTTCCAAGACATGTGGGGTGCTAAGAAATGTTAGTGTGTGCCAAAGCATTAATTTAAGGTGTGCCCAGATTGTTGAGGATTGTTAGGTCTTTCTCATTAATAGAATTGTCAGAGCTCGAATATGTATTAAATAATATATTTCCTACACACAATAGTGGAACTTTATCTAAATGGAATTTGCTAGATAATAAACTTAATAGATATGAATCATGTGTTGACTCATAGGAAAACTCTATTCGACTAGTCATTACTTGAGGGAAATGATACACGCTTATTACTTCTTAAAAAATTGACTGACCCTAACCACTATGGCCTTGGACATATTATAAAAAATGCTCCACAATAATGGTATTAAATCATTGTCTTTTGACAAAAAATATATTAACATGCACATAGCGTCATCAAAAACTCATTGGAATGATCAATGATGACAAACATTTTTTGATCGTCACCAAAAGTAACAAAAAGAGCATTGGTGAGGGTCATTAAAAGTTCGTCACTAGAAGTGTCACCAAAGAGAGAATTAGTGATGGGCCTTTAACGACTCTCACCAAAAGTGAAATGTCTTTAGTGACGGACCATAAAGGACCATCACTATATACACTTGTACAGTGATGGTTTTTAGTGATCAATGATGACGGAAATTTTTTGACCGTCACCAAAAGTAACAAAAAGAGCATTGGTGAGGGTCATTAAATGTTCGTCACTAGAAGTGTCACCAAAGAGAGAATTAGTGATGAGCCCTTAATGACCCTCACCAAAAGTGTCATTGAAAATGTCTTTGGTGACGGACCATAAAGGACCATCACTATATACACTTACAGTGACGGTTTTTTAATGACCGTCACCATATGTGACATTGGTGACGGACCTTAAAGGTCCGTCACAAGCATGACCCTCACCAATGTACTTTTTTCTTGTAGTGCGAGAGTCTCAAAGAGCTTAAAGAGGAACCCTTTTTAACTCCAAATGCAAAGATCGACTGACTTATAATTGTTTTCAAGCTCATAATAAGCTTTCCAACCTCCAATCATCATTTTCTCGATGTTATAATTCTAGTTGAGCTGATGAGGAAAGTCAATACCCAAATATTTGTAAGAAGAAATCCGCTCTCAGCAACGGTTATCATAGACGAAACTACCATGGGTGATCTTTTTGGATTTAATGATCTTGACTTTAGTCTTGTTGATATTAATTGTCATACCCATCTTGGAGCAGTAGACATGAAGAGTCTTAAGTTGCTTGTCTAGGTCATCATGGATTTTTGCAAGAAAAACGATATTATCAGCACAAAGGAGAAGAGTAATGATTATACCAACAAGCTTGATTCCCTTGCAACCTGCGGTTTCTAGACACTCCTCTAGCTTATCGATGTGAATGTCAAAAATGGTAGAGTATAGGGGACACCCTTGCTTAACCCGATATTGCATTTAATATCCTTAGACCACCCTTTGTTGGTCTTAAGCTTGGCAATGAGAGTCTCGTAGATGAAGATCGCAACAATCCTTAGTTTAGGAGGAACCATGATCTCTTCAAGTCTCTCCCAAAGCTTATCTCGAGGAATAGTGTCGAAAGCTATTCTAATGTCCACAAAACAACAAAAAATATTGGCTTTACTATTGCGACATTCCTCTGCAATGATCCTGAAAGTGACAAAATGGTCGATAGTCGAGTGATGTCTCCTAAAACCAACATAGATCCATCTAAAGCACGGTTCTAACATGAGCTGAGAGGGATCGATTTTTTTTTTTTGCAACCTTATTTTAGAGTGCAAAAAACAATGTGTAATCTTTTACTATTTAAATTGCATTTTCAAATGTTATAAATATTACATAACATGTGTATTGAACCATTTTATATTAATTCATGTTAAAATAATTTAGTCATAAATCACATTGGAAGTTTTTTGTTAATGGATTTTTAATTGTTTATTTATATGATTATTTAATTTTTTTTTGGGTCGACATTAGCAAAAAAAATAAATTATTATTTTGAGGACATACTTACACATGTCCCTCATACTGGATTGTAGAATGAGCCTCTAGGCTCAACCAGCTTGCCCTTTAGCTCTTTTACTATGGTTTTCAAGCCAAAGGCTAAGTTTCTTTTCCAAAATGAGCCCATATAGCTTGGCTAGAATGTGGCTAATCATAAAGGTTCTGTAGTTAGAGGGAATGATTTTGTCTTAGAGAACCACTCTCTTTTAATATTAATTACCTAGTTATATTTTTAATAATATTTAATTTTTATTTTGCATATGGGACTTAGAGCAGGGGTACACCTTGATATAAATTGTATAAGGTATTTTCTTTCCAAATTGAAACTCCGGACAAAAATATAGCCATGCTAATAGTTGGTGTGACTCAAGCCAAGTCCAATCTCATAGCTATTTTGAAAGTTTAAATGCCCTTGAGTTAAAACTACTCAATCCACAAATTAGAGGTGCTAGTTATCTCAAAACTCACATAATCTATCAAAACTACCAAAACCAAATATACAATTTAATTTTTTATTTAAAAACCAAACCAGAAAACATGGTTGGAATAGAAATAAAATTTCATTTTTTATTAAAAAATAAAAAATAAAAAATAAAGCACTCTTAAAAAAAATTGAATATTATGATAAAAAAATTATTCCATCGTAATTCCAATCAATTTTAGAAATAAAAAAGAAAGTCGCTTATGTAATTACTCAGTGTGAATCTCTTCGTGGTGAACCCGACCTTTTGAGTTGAAGAAGTAAACGCGTTAGATGTCACAGCATTCGTTTTGGAAAAATTCCAGAAACAACCCAACAACCCTTTGAAAAAAGGGGTATGCGTTGGCTTTTATCCAACTAATGTTAAAGAAAAGTAGTCTCGCCAAACAATGACGTGGAAAGGTTGGTACCCATATTCTGAGTAGTTTTAAAGAGTACACAAATTTGTCGGGAAAATCAGAGTTACTGTATGATTTCTGCTGCAATTCTGGGAAATCTGGATTACAATTTTCAAGATGGTATGTATTCTTAATATTTTTGATAATGTTGAATTTATTTGCATTATCAAAAAACAATTTGAACATTTATATAATACATATAAATGTTCCCAAAAAAAATATTAAGAAATATTCCTGGCCAATTTGTCGCCTTCCTAAATTTGTTTCTTTTGTTTCCTTTTTTCCTAGGGAATCTCAACACGCCAGAAAGTTCACGTTGATGGCTACGGTCATTATCTTTTCCTGGTCTCCATTTTCCCCTTCCTCATCTTCTTCTTCTTATTTAACCAACCAGCCCTGCCATTTCTGGCTTGCGTCCTCAGCACCGCTTTTGCTCTTCTGTGCTGATTGGGGATTCTTTTAATTGTAATATTGCTTTCGACTCTACAGGCGATAACAGCTAATTGCATTCATTATAACCTGAAAATTTTAGGATAAGATGGAGGGTACAGCTGTAGTCATTTGCACTTTCGTTTTCATGGCCTTCATAGTTGGAGGGAAGGCGCTGGATAACTCGTCCCCTGGTAAGAAAACACTAATGGTGCCCAGGTGCCCTCCATGGGTCTATGTGTATATCAAGTATATTTATGTTTCTGTGTTAGGCAGTTTATTATCAATTATTTAGATTAATATTAACTATTTTATAAATAAATGATTTTCTAATTAATCACATTAAAAAAAATCTCTTAGATCTAACATTCTTTTCTTTCTGCAAAATGCATGCCTACTTGTTCTGATTCATTAATGTTGATATGTTTCTCTACAGGAATGGTAATCGATCAAGGAATTGCTTACATTCTCATGTTGGTTGCATTGCTGCTCACCTATTTCCTTCATTGATCCTCATCATTTTATCAAATTTTCATTGAGGGATATTGGATGTAATAGGTTAGTCTGAATGGATAATTTAGTTGTTTGAATTTTTTTGTTAAATAATAGTTCTTTATCCTGAGGCGTAGGTTTAATTCAATATACTAAATAGATTGGGGCAGCCAGATGGCCTAGAAATTATTACTGAAAAAGAAAATAAATAAATAAATAATTTAGTTGGCTCCATGATAATAATTTGTCATTTAATGTGGAAATTTGTATTTCCTAAAATTATGTAAACTTTTTATAAATTTAAAAAATTCAATTTATTTGTGTTTCAATTTGATTATATTGTATTTTTATATTTAATATAAATTTGTATTTATCTATTTAAATTTAAGTATGTTATTTTGAATAAAAAAATATTTTCCTTTTATAAATAATAACTTTTTTTTCTAACCATTGTGATTTAACACAAAAGTATATTTTTGCAAATATATTTTTATTTCAAATGCCAATGATCTAATTTCTCATATGGTTTTATTCTTCTTATAGAAAAACTCTTTAGTAAAACTAATGCTTTTAATGATGATATAAAACTTTGAGTTATGTGAGTGTATTCCTTTTATGCTTCATTCAGTCTCTTGTCAAAATATATTATTGATCTTTTTCATGGTTTAATATATTGTCATTTGCTAGCCCACTTGTATTACTATTAAAGGTTTTATTAAAATCTATTAGGACCACTATCAACATTTCAATTAAATTTATTTTCATTTAACCTACTGGCTACATAAATTTACACAGTTTCATACAATCAATTATCAATAATTTGAAAAGTCATATAAACTCCTAACTTCGATAACATTCTTTAGTTTAATCTATTCCAAAATCACATGTTGTACAATAAATCCAAAGTTTAATGATTCCTTTTTAAATAACTTATAATTCTTCAAATTAATTCATAATTCTTTTAATCAAGGTCTTAAAAGTAAATGCTAAATCTTACGATGCTTGTCTTTTCTCTTATTATATGTTAAATTCATCTAGATGTATAGTCACCAACTTTCTTACATGATTGTACTTGATACAGTAACAATCTTAAATTACATAACTAACCATTCATGTACTTGGTACACCAACAATCCTAAATTACATAACTAACCATTCATATAATTGTTTTGTTTTGAATGTTATTCTTCATTCCTCACCATTTTTTATCTTTGATTTTGAATGTTATTCTTCATTCTTCACCATTTTTAATTCTACTTTAATGAAACCCACTCTTTATTTTAATAAGAAAATTATTCATTTATATATTCCATAAATTTCTAAATATAATATTTATTCAATTCTAGATTATCTATACATATTCTTTAGTAACCGTTTCTGGAAATATTAAATCCATACGCAAGCTCATACTTTCCCTAATCAATATACATAAAAAGAAAACTAACTTACCTATCAATTAAACTTTACTCTCTTCATCGAACTCATCTTATACACAATTTGATTAAAACATCACACCTACAATTAAATCTAAGCTACGCCCCCCAATTGTCCTCTTTGTTGCAGGTGACTTGACATGATAAGACAATGACAAGAAAAGAATCTCTCTCTTTGGTTGCAACACAACTACCACTGACTTTTCAAGTTCCTCCTCTATGCATTTTCTTATTCACTTCCGCATTCCCGTTCACCTTGCTCTGGTAACGCTAGACTCTGATTTCATGTCACGCTATTCGACTTTATTTGTGGTAGTTATTGAAATTACCTTTAATGATGTAATATATTTTTGTTTTTTTTGTTTTTTTTTTAATTATTATTTTACATCAAATTGGAGAAATTGTAACTTTAAATGGTTAATTCTATATAATTGGAGTATTCAATTATACAAATTTTGTTGTATTGTAAAATCTAATTTAAATTATAAAACATTACATTATATTTTGTTAAAATTTTTATATTTAAATTTTAAAAATTAAAAAATTGGAGAAATTGTAATTTTAAATAGTTAATTCTATATAATTTGAATATTCTATTAATTTTTTATTATACAAAATGTGTTACATTTCAAAATAACTATCTAAAACTGTAATTTTAAATGATTAGTCTAAGTCTTTTGATTTAAAATAAACCCAAAATTCACTTCCTATATATATATATATATATATGTTTGTGAATGGTTTAAATGAAAGAAGTATGGACTAACACAACTACATTAAAAATATTAATGTGATTGATATAACAGAAAGCTTCATTTATATCTACTATTGATAAATATATAACAACAGAAATAATAATAATAAAAATTATTGCAATAAAAATTATTGCAATAAAAATATCATTATTATCATTATAATTAATAATAATTATTATTGAATATTAAATGTTATATTGTTTTAGGAATTTTGCTTCTGTGATCCATAAATTGTGAGTAAAATCTTTCAGTAAAAATCACATCAAAATAAATTTGGTCTACGCGTTTCGAACCAGCCAGTGTGGTTCATCATCATGACATGATGTGTTTCGAACCAGAGTGTGGTTCGACCAAATTTATTTTGATATTATATTGTTTATTATTATATTAATAATTGATTTATCTTTTATATATTATTAATTAATTTATTTATTAAATAGTTAATTTAATAATTCTTTAAATAATTAGTAATAATTACTTACTAATTTTTATAATAATAATAACTATATATATATATATATATATATGGCTTGTATGGTAGATACAAAATCATATTTACTAATAAATCTAGTTGTGTTAACACAATCACATTAGTAAATGTGGTTGATATGCCCAAAGGCCTATAATTATCATTATTATTATTATTATTATAAATTAATATTACTACTATTATTAATTAATAATAATATTATTAATTAAATTTAATATCATCATAAATTAAAATGATTAATTAATTCATATATATTTCATTAATTATTAATTAATTTATAAAATAATAATTTAAATAATTAAATAAATAATTCGTTTTTATTTCATTCATTATTAATTAATTTATTAATTCATTAAATAAATAAATTAATTAATTCATAAAAAATTAATTAATACATGATTAATAATTAATTAATAAATACTAATAATAATTAACTAATTATTTCCCGGATGTGGGTGATCAACAATGAGCTCTCGACACTTGCCTATCGGATTCACCCACACCCAATGAAAATCCCCCTGGAAAAGTGTTATAGCACGAAAAACATGATGCATTTCCCGGGCAAGCGTAGGTTGTATTATCTGCGGATGGGAGGGTGTAAAGGGTCCATTCTCCACCGCCGACATCCTCTATAATTAATGGTCAATTGTACTGTGGATTTAATGGAGATAGCTCATAGTGGATTACAGTTAATGCATCCATCCCATGGCATTATCCCTCTTCGCCTATTGTGCATCAAGGCTCAACCTTCCGCTCTACCTGCCTTCTCCTACACGCATCTTCCCATCCATTTTGCTCGGCTTCTAGTCTCTACTGTAATGCCACTTCACCATCGCCTCTGCTCACTGCGCAACAGAGGAAGGGTAAATCTCTTCAGGCCCCCTGCTATTCCTCTCATGCTAGAGCTCAATGTGGAGCGAAACGATTAGGAGCAGAGCCTAGAAGATCTCCCCATCGACATGCAACACCCGCCTAATGGGAGGAAGAGGAAATAGAAGTCCACCATCCCAACCTCTATTCTTCCCATCCCCAGGAAAACGCGCGGCCTTCCCGTCAAGATCCCTGCAGAAGATGATGACTTGGGCTATTGGAGCCTCTCATTGGATGAAAACTAGCGCAAGGAGAGCCCGGGCTTTATCCCAGAGGTGGATGTAGCAACAATTCAGAGCTTCCTGGCCCCCACTCAGCCAACAGTGACCTCGACCCAGCGCTCTGACGATGACAAAGCCACTATGTTAAAGTTTGGATGCCCCGTGCTGGAGGAATCTCGTGACTACGAAGATGATGGAGCAAAGTCTCGATAGATGTCAGTTACTAGTTTTTATGTTTTTTTTGTCTATATAGGCTTACAATTAGTTTTTATTCTTATTATTGTTCTCTAGTTAAACACGTTATACTCAGACCTTCTATGAGTTGGTTTCCCCTTGAAGGGCAGCTCCATATCATGCTTCTTATGTGTCAGAATCAGACACGGGTAGGCTAGCTCTTAAACTACCACCTGCTCCACAATCTTTTTGTATAAATTTTGTACTATATTAATAGAACTTAGCCTAATTAAAAATAATAATAATTAATATTATTTTATTATTTATTTTTTAACATGATCGGGTATTTTATATTATATTCCAAAAAGGGAAGCAGAGCGTCCAATTACAAAATGATGGTGGGAACAAAATGGAGGCATAATACGAGGATCTGATGCATTTTTGACATTTAGAGTATTTACATCATTACAGACTAATCCTCCTACAACTCTCAGCCTGTAGATTCAGACATATTGCTAAAGTAGTAATATAAATTTTCATTTCATTTCTACTGTAAACTTTGGGAAGAAATAAAATTGATACAATAAATACAGACTACATTCTGAAAACTGAGATATAACTAAGACAGTTAAAACTTGACATGGAGATTATAGAAACTTTCACGCAAATATGTGAATTAGTAGTGGACATTCCATGGAGTGAGATAGATCGATTATTTCCTGTTTATAGTCCTTTCCTCCACATGCCTGATCACACTGTTGTAATCCATTGAGTTTGATTTGCCTTCATACCTTTTGGTGATAACATGTTGGAGAAATTTTAATGTGTTCTGCATGTGAGCACATATGTTTCTGAGATTTTCAAAATAATTTTTGTATTTGCTGAGTCGGCGAAGGATGAGGGTGTGCTCTACTCGTTTCTGATCCTTGCGATGATAGAGAAGTTCCTTGACATGCTCAATCATGATTTTATTACCTTCACAATGAGAGCAGGGAGTGGAGTTGGGTGAATCCATATCAATGCATAGTATGACAATAGGGAAAAGGAAGCTAGCTAGAATGGGATGACAACAAGGATGAAAGATGAGAAAGCATGAGAACAAAAGAGAGCATTGAGGAGAAGGGAAGGAGTTCAAGAGAGACGCACCAAGGAGACAACATAAGCCATAGAGGGGAAGGGACGACAACACACAGAGAATTGCAGGGGAAAAGGGAATAACCAGTGCAAGGAAGGGAAGCGCTCGGCAGGAGAGGGGGAATGACACTTGAGAAGAACAGGGAGCGAGGAACTGAGAATCAAAAGGGAACGATGAAAACTCAGAGGAGGAGGAAAATAAAAGGAGGATGGGGGAAGGAAGTGGAAAAAATAGGATGATGGAGGGGGAGGAATGAGGAGAAGAGAGGACGAGGGGGGGAGGAAACCGAGAAGGGAGGAGATCAAGGGAAGGGAGAAGGCTCTGCATGGAGTAGTGACATGAATGGGAATATTAGTTTTTCTTTTTCTAAGATCCAATTAAGAGTATAAACAAAGTGATTGAGGATTATGAGGTTAATTACAAGTTTAATATGATTTTTTATGTGAATTTCATGAGCAAATTAACATTAAAAAAAACACTGAACAACAACATCTAACAGACATGAACATCACCATAAACAATAACACAATAGCACATGATGAAGGAGTTCACCCTGCCTGGGCTACGTCTCCTTGGTCCAACTTCCAATGGCTTGACCCTCTTCTATTATGCTCAAAAGTGTGATTACATATATTTACAATGCTCAAATAGCTTTGAAACTTGTTCCATTAACTCCTGAATGCCCAAAAATGCTCGTGTAGCCTCTTTCTGCCTCGAATTTGGTCAAAAACTGACTTGGTTATGAATTCCCCAAGTTTTTGCATTATGCGCTTCAATTATGGTTTATTGAAAATAAATATTAGATATCGAAACCCATCGGTTAACTAACCGTTTGATTCTACAACTTGGGTATTCACATTGGCAGAGGTTGTGTATTTAATGTTGCGGTTGAGGTGATGGCTTAGCTAGTCGGCAATTCTGGAGGTTCTCTCCACAACATCACATGGCGGCATATTATCATGGTTACGGGCATGGACTGTTGGGTGGGGGGAGAGGGGGGGGGGGGGGGGGGATAGCCTCCCGCCCGCGGTTCCACCTCCAATTGTGACCAGGGCTGGGGCTAGACATCGAACCCCTCCCCCCATGGCGGAACCCATATCACCATAATACCAACTTGACATGGTTACATATTAAGAATCAATGTGATGGCATGGTGGCAAAGTCTCTCTGCTCGTAGCTTGGAGGTTGTGGATTCGACCCCTGCTCGCTCCGCTGAGACTCAACCCAAAATTTTGGTGGCCCTCGGCCTACCACGTGGCAACTTGTGGTTAGCCACCAAATCAACCAATCAAAATTCACCAATTCAAACCAATAACAAAGTGCCACTTGGTACGATCCCATTCGCTGGAGAATACCATTAACCAAGTTAACCTACACAGTCACCATGCCACATAGGCATGCCCAGTGAGCTGTACAAACTGTTGATTGGGTTATCCTACATTAATTTTTTTTTAAATTTGCCAGTTTGACAAAGTGGATAGAACACGTTTCTAGGAGCATACAGTGTCGATTTTCTGCGAAATGAGTTGCACCGGATTCAAAACAACGCAATCTACATAGATGTTTAGGTTCCACACCATTCCGATAAATTTCATGATTGAGCATAATATTGAGCACCTAATCACTCCTCGCCACTGGAAGCTTTTGGATCCCAAAAGATCACTTTTTGTTGTTCAACAGATGAGGGTACGGTTCCCTCACCTTTCCTATCTCAATCCATCTGGCCTTGGAAGGATTTTTTCCTTTGAGCCCGACATGAAGGTAGTCTACACTCCCTCGTTTTGATGTCCTTATTCTTTTGTCAAGAATTGTGTCTCGTTGAAGCTCATCAAGATATTCAATAGAAAATTCTTCAATAGAAGGAATTTGAATCTGTTCTCATTGATCTTCAATCAAAGGAGGCTCATACATCCTCAAGTTCTCAACATTAACAACAGAGTAAATTTGCATGTATGAAGAAAAATCTAACTTGAAGGCATTTTCATCAATCTTTTCCAAAATTCTGAAAGGACCATAACGGATTGGTTTCGGTTTTTTACCTTCCCCTTTAAGCCTGCTAATGTCAAGCCAAATGTCGTCACTAACTTGGAACTTGTGATCTACACGATGCTTGTCGTGCCTTGCTTTGTACTTACCTTGGCTCTTTTCAAGCTGATCTTGAACTGTATGATGTATCAATTGGATTTTTTCTATGAACTTCTTGGCTTTGTCTATGTCGCTATGGCCATTAATAGCAACATCCTTCCCAAAAATGAAATCCAATGGCGATCTAGGCATGTATCCAAGACATGCCTCAAATGGCAATGTTTGTGTAGAGGAGTGTTTTGCACAGTTATAAGCATGTTGAATGTAGTGCAAGTTTTCATCCCACAACTTAGGATGCTTGTTGTAGTATCCTCGAAGAAGATGTATCACTGTTTGATTTAACCATATGTTTGTGGATGAAAGGTTGTACTCTTCTTCAACTTGGTATCCATCAAGTCCCACAAACTTGAATTATGTATTTTTTATAAATTTAAAATATTCCACTTAAATGGTTGTTCAATGTCCATTTATAACCTATTAAAATCATGTACTTTTTATAAATTTAAAAGATTCAATTTATTTGTATTTTAGTTTGATCGATATTAATTTTTTATATTTAATATAAATGTTTGTTTATATACTTAAATTTAAATATTTTATTTTCAATCATTATTATTATTATTTTCCTCCATAGATAATATTTTATTTTCAATCATTATTTAAAAAAGTTATTTTTTTCCTCCATAGATAATAACGGCTTTTTATTTTTCTTAACAATTGCGATTTAACAAAAAAGTATAATCTTGCAAATACCTCTCTATTTCAAATGCTAATGGTCTAACTGGTTTTATTCTTCTTAGAGAAAAACTTGTTTAATAAAAGTAATGTTTTTAATGATACTATAAAACTTGAGTTATGTGAGTGTATTCCTTTCATGCTTCATTCAATCTCTTGTCAAAATATATTATTGATATTTTTTATGGTTTAATATATTGTTATTAGCTACCCCATTTGTATTATTATTAAAAGTTTTATTAAAATATATTAATACCACCATCAACACTTCAATTAAATTTAAATGTATTTTCATTTAACATGCTAGCTACATGAATTTACATAGTTTCATACAATCAATTATCAATGCATAAACACTATTCTATCCCTTAGTTGAACTTCAAGTTTTATAAATTTGAAAAGTCATGTAAACTCTTAACTTTGATAATATTATTTAGTTTAAGCTATTTCGAAATCACATGCATTATTTAATTTAAGCTATTCCAAAATTGCATACAGAAAATCTTGTTGCTATACAATAAATTCAAAGTTCAATAATTTTATTTTTTTTAAATAACTTACAATTCTTCAAATTAATTTATAATTATTTTTTATCAAAATTTTAAACGTCAATATTAAATCTTATATGTGCTTGTTTTTTCTCAATCATCTAGATATATAATCACAAACTTTCTTACCCACTAGCAATCCTAAATTACATAATTGCTAGATTACATAACTAGCCACTCATATAGTTTTTTTTGTTTTTGTTTTGAATGTTATTCTTCATTTTATCAATTTTTGTTTTGTTTTTGTTTTAATGATACCCATTCTTCCTTTTATCTTCATTAAAAAAAATCATTTCTATGCACCTTAAAAGAAATTTCTAGATGTGATTTTTGAAAAGACTATCTATACACATTTTTATTTTGTTTTGAATGTTATTCTTCATTCATTACCATTTTTATAACTAACCACTCATATAGTTTTTTTTGCTTTGAATAATATTATTCATTCATCACCATTTTTATTTCTATTTTAATGATACCCATTCTTCCATTTATCCTCATTAAAAAAAGCATTTCTATGCACCTTAAGGGAAATATCTAGATGTGATCTCTGAAAAGATTATCTATACGCATTCTCTAGTAGCCATTTCTCTTTCGTATATAATTAATATTAAATCCATAAGCAAGCTCATACTTTCCCTGATCAATATACAGACAAAAACTAATCTACCTATCTTCATCGAACTCATCTTATTCACAAATTGATTAAAGCATCACACCTAGACCCAATTGTCCTCTTTGTTGAAGGTGACTTGACATGATAAGACATGCCAAGAATCTCTTTGGTTGCAACGCAACTACCCCTTCATTTTTTTTCAAGTTCCTCCTATATGCATTTTCTTATTCACTTCCGCGTCCCTCTCCGGTAACGCTATACTCTGATTTCATGTCACACTATTCGAGTTTATTTGTGGTAATTAATGAAATCACCTTTAATGATGTAATATATTTTTGTTTGTTTATTTTTTATTTTTTTTTTATTTTTACTTCGATTTAATTAGAAATTGGATAAATTGTAATTTTAAAAGGTTAATTTTATATAATTTGAATATTCTATTAATTTATTAATTTTTTATTATATAAAATGTTATATTTCAAAATATAGAACATTTCATTACATTTTGTTAAAAACTTTATTTTTAAATTTTAATAAAAAAATCTAAAAAAACTATCAAATTTGTAATTTTAAATAATTGGTTTATGTATTTTTATTTAAAACAAATTAAAAAATTATTTCATTAAAATACATTATATATACATTTAGGTTTGTGGAAAAGTATAGAGTAGCTTAACTACATTAAAAATATTAATATGGTTGATATAGTAAAAGACTTCGTTTATACTACCATTAATAAATATATAACAATAAAAATAATGTTAGATCTAAGACTTTTGTGATCCATAATGTAGATAAATGAACTTTCAGATTAATTACATCATTAGAATTAGGTCGACGTTTCGAACCAGTTAATATGGTTCATCCTCAATATAGGTGGAGAGACTAACCACATTCATTGAGATCGATTAGTCTCTCCACCTATCCTGAGGATGAACCACATTAGCTGGTTCGAAACGTCGACATAATCCTAATGATGTGATTAATCCGAAAGTTCTTTTATCTAAAATAAAATTAATAATAATAATAAAACTATTGCAATAAAAATATTATTATTATCATTATAATTAATAATAATTAGTACTTAATATTAAATGTTATGTGATTTATTATTATATTAATAATTGTTTTATCTTTCATACGTTACAAATTAATTTATTAAATAATTAGTAATGGTTAAGAGCATGTGTTTCCTCCTAAAAGGTCACAGGTTCAAAACCAGAGGGGGGTAGAGTATGTATGTCTTCATAGACTTAGCAGTCAAATCGCTACATGGAGGTGGGTCCCTTGTCTCACAAACAATGGGGTCTCATACACCAATTTGGTGTCTGGCTTGGTCGTGACATTAAAATTGGATAATAATAATAATAACAATAATAATTTTAAAATGATTATAATAATATTTAATTAAAAATCAATATTATAAAATAATAATAATAATAATAATAATAATTTTGTTATAATAATTTTTTTTTAATATTAATTTTATTATTATATATTTATCAATGGCTTGTGTTATAAATACAAATGAAGCTTTCGACTTATATCAACCACATTTACTAATAAATATGGTTGATATATGCCAAAGACGTATACTTATCATTACTATTATGATTATTATTATAAATTAATATTACTGCTATTATCAAATGTTGTGAAACCAACTCCAAAAATAGAAGAAAAGAGATATCAACGCCTTAGAAATAAGCCACTTCGAGGGGGCAACCTCCAATACATTACATTAATGAACAATTCTTGGATTATACAAATTACAAAACGTCCTTCCTATATATAGGAGCCCATGGGGCTACAATGTAATCCTAGTGGGGCCACAATGTAATCCTAGCCGACCTAACAATAATAATTTAAGGGCACAATAATAACAATATGGGGTTTACAGGGGTACAACAATAACAATAAGGGGGCCTACACTAACATAATAAGGGACCACACTATTAATATAGGGACTTAACATGCCCCTCTCCTTCAAACAAGTGTTGTCCTCAATGCTTGATTATTTTTTGATGCTTCTGTATAAAATTCTCATCCTCCCATGTGAAATATTCTACAGGAAAGTTCTTCCACTTGCTGAGATACTTTGAAATTGATCGTACTTGTCGAGTTCTTGTTTCTGTGATTGCTTTAGAACTTCTTTCAATGTGATGTTGATCTTCCTTTTGTTTCATTAGATTTTGCACCAAAGTTAGGTTATCCTTTGAGAGTTGGAGAACTTGTTGTTGATGCTCGATGTGATCTTCCACTAATTTATCATCCATATTAGCTATTATTTGATCCTTCAAACCATCCAACTTAGCCTCCATTTCTGCTTTTAAACTATCTATGTCATCTTTGGTTTCTCTTCGTAAGATCGAAATTTGTTGCACTTGGTACCATAATTTTGATATCTCATACTATAATTCTTCCTCTTCATGCGTCATAGTATAGATTTTTGAGGGCTTAATGGGTATGGAATTATTTTTTGGAGGTATTATAGAACCCAATACTGATAAAAATTTTAAAATATGCCCTTGGAATCACTTCAAGCTGCTTTTTCAAACAAAATTTATGCAATTTTAAAAACCAAATACAAACATTTTTCTTGCTTTTGAGGAGCTCGATATTAAAATTGAATTATCTCTGTGATTTAGGATCTTAAACATCTAAAATCTGGGCCTAAGGTAGCCCTCTGAATTCTCTTTCAAATGCCATAGATCTGACCGAATTTGGATTCTTCAAGACAAAGTTATGTCCAATCTCCCACAATGACCTAATTATGGACTGGTTCAGTAGAGCGAACTTGTATGAATTTCCACATGTCACTGTTGGTTCTTTGGCTCTGAAATTTATAGACAGGAAAATACATTTCGTGTACTTCTAGTCACTTTTTACAGCATTCCAATCTGATTCTCAGAGAGAGAGTTATGAATATTTTCCCACGATTACCTCTTTGATATGAAATTCGGGAGCCTGAAAAAGACCTAACTTCCACAGATCATATCTCCACAAATATTGCGAACCATGCTCTAAAATTTTGCAATGATGTTCCTTAGGATTTTGGCTTCGTGCTCTAAAAATTTCAGCTTTTGAACCTTCATAGAAAAAAAGTTATAGTGAAAAATGTTGCGATGACCTGTTTAGGTAAAGTTCACGGGCCTGCAAAAATCCCTAACTTCCACAGATCATATCTCCAAAAATATTGTGAACCAAGGTCTAAAATTTTGCAACGATGTTCCTCAAGCTTTCTTCTTCGCGCTCTAAAAATTTAAGCTTCTGAACCTTCGTAGAAAAAATGTTATAGCGCAATGTCCACGATGACCTATTTAGCTTAAATTTAGGAGCCTGCAAAAAGACCTAACTTCCACAGATCATATCTCCGAAACTATTGCGAACCAAGCTTTGAAATTTTGCGAAGATGTTCCTCAAGATTTTGGCTTCGCACTCTAAAATTTTAGCTTCGGAAACTTCGTAGAAAAAAAAGTTATAGTGGAAATGCCATGATGACCACTTTGGGGCAGCGAAACCCTAGAATCCAAAGCTTTGATACCAAATGTTGTGAAACCAGCTCCAAAAATGGGAGAAAAGAGATATCAACGCGTTAGAAATAAGACACTTCGAGGGGGAAACCTCCAATACATTACATTAATGAAAAATTCTTGGATTATACAAATTACAAAACGTCCTTTCTATATATAGGAGTCCATGGGGCCACAATGTAATCCTAGTGGGGCCACAATGTAATCCTCGCTGACCTAACAATAATAATTTAAGGGCACAATAATAACAATATGGGGTTTACAGGGGTACAACAATAACAATAAGGGGGGACTACACTAACATAATAAGGGACTACACTATTAATATAGGGACTTAACATTAATTAATATTATCATTTTTAATTAGTATTATTAATTAAATTTATATCATTATAAATTAACATGTGTTTAATAATTAATTATTACATCATTAATTAATAAATAATAATAATGATAATGATAATAATAATGAAATATTATTATTATTTATTAATATAAATATGGCTACCATTATTAATATTATTGTTATTGTCAATATTATTAATATTGTTAATATTATTTTTATGGTTAATATTATTAATATTAATATTGTTATTAATACTATTAATTTGTAGGATTAATATTATAAACTTTATGAATAATATTATATCCTAGGAATATGAGCCCTTAGATTGAGAAACTCAAGGGATTGATATTATTAACCCAAGGGATTAATTCTAAAACCCCAAAGTATTATAAACACAAGGTAATAATATTAAACCTGAGGGATTAATATTATAAACCCATGGTATATTAAACCTAAGATAAATATTATGATGATGATGATGGTTACCGTCCGTTAAGACCAATGTTGTCTATCAGACCTTAAGAGAGGATAAAGAATCTAAGTTTGATTCTTCAAAATCTTGTTTCTATGGTCAAAGAGAAGGGAAATAAGTGCTCCAAGATTGCTATAGGTGGATTGGCTTAATAGGTCAAGAAGATTGGAAGTGGGGCAGATGGTAGGGAATTGAGAGAGAATGTGAGTAAGAGTCGGCCAGTCTAAAAGGAAGTGTTTTTCATCTTCCACCTACTTAGAATCACAAATGTAACAAATTCTATAGTTCCAAGGGGTCTTGGGAATAGACCACTGCCTGGTCTCACTCCGAAGCTCATGGGAATTACTTCTTATCTTAGCAATGTTCATTTTTTTCTTATTGCTGGACAACACAAAGAGATAATTTTGATTATCAAGGGTGGGGTTGATCACTTCCTTATAAAATCTTAGCTTCCTTTTACCTTCTAGCTTCTGATCCTCCCACAACTTGTCCTTAAACTTGGAGGTAATATTATTTTTGATATTATATTTTCTTCCCATAGTGAGCTCCTCCTTAATTCCCCAATCGTTGAGCTAGGACTGGGCATCCTTATGCCACCCACGCTTGAGGAGAAGATGAGGGTTTTGGCTATAGTTAGAAGCAATTTTAGGGAGCCTTTTTTATTCCATGTTGTCTAGCTTCTTCTTATACATCAAATATCTAAACATAGTTGTACTTTCAATGGGGGACAAGCCAGATTCGATCAAGAGGATAGGATAGGGAGTATTTACCTTGATCTTAAGGTTGTAGGTTATGAATTTCTTTTGAATCATCTCAATCTTCCTCCATGGCTCTCTAGATATACTGCAACCCCTAATTTCACATTCGTATAAGACAACAGGGGTGACAAGGGTCTCAAAGAGGAACCTATTTTTACTCTAAAGGTAAAGATCGAATGAATTACAATTGTTTTTACGCTCATAATAAGCTTTCCATCCCCCAATAATCCTTTTCTCGATGCTATAATTCTAGTTGATATGATGAGGGAAGTCAATGCCCAAATACTTATAAGAAGAAACATGCTCTAAGTAGTGGTTATTATGCACCAAACTACCATGGGTGATATTTTTGGATTTAATGATTATGAATTTAGTCTTATCGGTATTAGCTGTCATACCCATCTTGGAGTAGTGGTCATGAAGAATCTATATTTGTTTGTCAAGGTCATCATGGATTTTTGCAAGAAGAACTATATCATCGGCACAGAGGAGAAGAGTAATGAGAACACCAGCAAGCTCGGTGCCCTTGCACCCCACAGATTCTAGACACTCCTCTAGCTTATCGATGTATACGCCAAAAAATGTAGGGGATAGGGGACACCCAAGGGAATAATAAACCCAATGGATTAAAACTAAAAACCCAAGGGTATAATATTAAACCCAAGGGATAAATATTATAAACCCAAGGTATATAAACACTAAGATAAATATTATAAAACCTATAATAAACATGGTTGAATTTCATATTGACATAATCTTTATCACAATGCGACGTTGGACTATGGTTGACCATGATTTATTTTCATCTTGACATAATATTTATCACAATGCGATGTTGGATTATGGTTGACCATGATTTATTTTCATATGAGACAACATTTGTCACAGTGCGACGTTGGAAAATGGTTGCCCATGGTTGACCATGATTGATTTTCATATTAACACAATCTTTGTCACAATATGACATTAGACCATTGTTGTCACATTGTGACATTGGGCCAAGAGACAATCTTTGTCATAATGTAACCATGGTTGACCATGATTGACCATAGTTGGCCATGATTAACCATGGTTGACCAAGCTTGATTTCCATATAGAGATAATATTTGTCACAATGTAACGTTCCAACATGGTTGACCATGGTTTATTTTCATATTGATACAATCATTCTCACAATGTGACACTAATTGATTTTAATATTGATAAAATATTTATCACAATGTGACATTGGACCATGGTTGACCATGATTATAAACCCAATGGATTTATATTAAACCAGAAGATTAATATTATAAACCTAATGGATTTATATTAAACCAAAATATTAATATTATAAACCCAATGGATTTATATTAAACCAAAAGATTAATATTATAAACCCAATGGATTTATATTAAACTCAAATATTAATATTATAAACCTTATGAATAATATTATGCCTTAGGAATATGAACCTAAGGGATTCATATTATAAACCCAAGAGATTAATTCTAAAACCCAAATGTATTATAAAACCAAGAGAATAATATTAAACCCAAGGGATTAATATTTAAAACCCAAGGTATATAAACCCAGAGATAAATATTATAAACTTAAAGGAATAATAAACCCAAGGGAATAATATTGTTCCTAAGGGATAAATATTATAATCCCAAGGTATATAAACCCTAAGATAAATATTATAAACCCAAGGGATTTATATTAAACCCTATGATTAGAAACCCACGAGATTTATATTAAACCCTAGGATTAATATTATAAACCTTATGAATAATATTATACCCTAGGAATATAAAACCTTAAATTGATAAGCCCAAGGGATTAATATTACAAACTCAAGGGATTAAGTCTAAAACCCCAAGGTATTATAAACCCAAAGGAATAATATTAAACCCAATGAATTAATACTACAAACCGTAGGTATATATACCCTAAGATAAATATTATAAACCCAAAGGAATAATAAACTAAAGGGATTAAAGCTAAAAACCCAAGGGATTACAAACCTAAGGATATAATATTAAACCCAAGGGATAAATATTATAAACCCAAGGTATATAAACCCTAAGACAAATATTATAAACCCTAAAATAAACATGGTTGACCATGGTTGATTTTCATATTGACATAATCTTTGTCACAATGTGATGTTGGAATATGGTTAACCATGATTGATTTTCATATTGAGACAACACTTGTCACAATGCGACGTTGTAAAATTATTGTCCATGGTTGACCATGGTTGATTTTCATACTGAGACAATATTTGTCACAATGTGACATTGGACCATGGTTGACCATGGATTGCCAAAGTTTTCAAAATGTGACGTTCAACCAAGAGATAATCTTTGTCACAATGTGACCATGGTTGACAATGAATGACCATGATTGATTAGGGTTGATTTCCATATAGAGACAATCCTTTTCATAATGCAACATTCGAACATGGTTTACCATGGTTGATTTTCATATTGAGACAATCATTATCACAATGCGACATTGGTTGATTTTCATATTGAGAAAATATTTGTCACAATGTCGTATTGGACTATGGTTAACCATGATTATAAACCCAATGAATTTATATTAAACCAAAATATTAATATTTAATCCATATGAATAATATTATACCATAGGAATATGAACCCTTATATTAATAAACCCAAGGGATTGATATTGTAAGGTCCCTATAATAGTAGTGTGGCCCCTTATTGTTATTTTTAGTGTAACCCCCTAATTTTTATTGTTGTGCCCATGTAGTCCTCATATTGTTATTATTGTGCCCCATAGAATCCCACTATTGTTATTGTTGTGCCAAACCTACATTATTATTGTTATGAAGGCTTTGATTATATTGTGACCCCTTAGACTCCTATATATAGAGAGGAGGTTTTGACATTTGAATCATATGTAAGAATTATTGATTTATGTAATTTCAAGGAGGTTTCCCTCTCGAAGAGGCCAATTTTTAAGTTGATGATTTATATTTTATTCTATTTGATGAGCTGGTTGCGTAACATTTCGTATCAAAGCTTTGAATTATAGGGTTTCACTTCTTCAAATAAGGCATCTTGTAATTTTCTATATAAATTTGTTTCCACGGGGCTTCAAAAGCTGAGATTTCGACCATGTAGAGCTGAAATATTGGGGAACTTCATGGAAAAATTTCATATCTTGGTTCGCTATTTTTTCAAAGATATGATCCGACAAAGTTAGGGTTTTTGCAGGCTCCAAAATTCAGTCTCAAATAGGTGAACTAGGGAAAATAGTCATAACTTTAGTTTCAGGAATCGGATTTGAATTCTATAAACGTGGTTGAAAGTGCACAAGTTGTAGCTTTCATGTAACAATTATAGGGCCGAAGGTAGAAATAGGGACACATGGTACTGCCTATAATTTTTCTCTAATGAAGGTGTCTATAATCAAGTCATCATGGAAGCTCAGACATAAATCTTTGTTGAAGAATCCAATCTTGGTCTGAATTGTGGGTTTGGAAAGAAGACTCATAGGGATACCACAGGATGAAATTTCAGACTGTGGAGATCCAAAATTATAGTGATACAACAGATTCAATATCAAGCTCCTAGAAAGCAAGAAAACTATGTGTATTGTTTTAAATTCTGCATCAGTATTGTTTGAAAAAATAGTTTGAACTGGTTAAAGGGGCATAGTGAAGCATAAATATCATTGTTTGATTCCAAAATGACTCGAAGAAAGAAAATGGAAACACCTAGTAAGAAACCAAAAAGCTATACTATGACACATGAAGAAGAGGAAAAAACAAAACATGATATATCAGGGTTACAAGACCAAGTGCAACAAATTTTTCTCTCACAAAGAGTAAGAAAAAATTAAATGGAATATAAGATGGATGGTTTGAAGAATAGTTTAAAATAATTCATGGAAGGTTTTAAGGATGACATGAAATTTAATATGGATGGCATAGAATAAAAAATGAAAGAAAACATGGAATATTTGAAGAATGGTTTAAAAGAAGACATGGACGCTTTGAAGGAAGGTTTGACAAAGTTGCTACAAGAAATTATTTCTAATCGAGAAAAGGTATTGGATGAAACTCATGATGAGAAGAAAAGAAATGTTAATCATGATTTCACAGACTCTAATGCTGGATTTGTAGAAATTATACAACATGCATTTATATCTTGGATTCACCCGATCTACAATGTACTAAAGTTAAATACTGAATCGCTTCTACAAATGTTTTTCGGAATTAAAAACACAATCGCTAATCACATGAACATGAAGAAAGATCAATCACACACAACACAGATAATTTCCTAGGGAAAGATTATAGCTAAAAACCCCACTATATTCTATTGTATATTAAGCATGGATCATTAAAAAATTACATACAAAAATATTCTCACAAGAGCCCTCCAGTACTCAGCTAATTGTCTCACACTATCATATGCAAAACTGACCAACACATAGCCAATTCTCAGGCTACAGATAGTCTGCCTTGCTTGCGCAATCCCTGATGGTAAATATCCCTAAAAATAGGAATTATTTCCTACCTTTACTACGCAAGTATCAGGGGAACTCCAATGGGTCTTTGGTTGCATGCGTGCTAGCCAATAATCCTATAATTGACAGTCAAATTCCATTTCACCTAGAACTCAACTGGGTCTCCACTGGATCTGACATGCATGCAACTAATAATAGTAAATCCTCAGTTGCATGTGAGATCACTGATTGTGAATTAATTAATATTTAATTCACTAGATCTCTCACTAGTGTATATTCAGTTACAACTAGCACAAATGAGTTTAACTCACTTAACTGAGTTAAAATATTTACAACTTGCACTAACTCATGCACCACTGCACTTCGAACTCTGTTACAACTAGAATTACTCTGCATGCCTCACCAACTACCTCTAACTTGAAATCTACTAGCTAACTAAATTTATCACTTTCAGTTAACTCATTCAAGTCCACATTGATAATATATTACAGTTTAATGTCCATCTTAATTAAGGGATAACCAAAATAGACATGCACCCAAAAATAACACTGTGGGCCCCACCCTAGTCTAGGCGGTTAATGCAACTAGGTGCTTAATGATCTAGGCGTGGGTTCTGAATTTTCTTGTTGAATCTCAACACTTCCTATCAACAATAAAGGGATTATCCTTCACCCTGATCCCGTCTCTATGGTATTGGAATTTTCTCCTGGTGAGCATCTTCGTCAGAATATCTGCATCCTAATATTCCATGGGAATGTACTGAAGCAACATTATCCTTCTCTGCACACAATCTCTGAGATGATGGTACCAGATATCTATATGCTTTGACCTATCATGAAACACAAGATTAATCGAGAGTTTAATGCAACTCTGATTATCACAATGAATCACTGTCGGATCCATCTGAGAACCAAAAAAACCAACCAATATCTTTCTCATCCAGATAGCCTCACATGCAGCTTGAATTTCTGCCATGTATTCCACTTCTGCTGAACTAAGTGCCAGGAATCGTTGTTTCATGCTGTACCAGAAAACTATTGTCGATCCAATGCTAAAGATCCCCCCTGATGTTCTCTTTATGTTCGATGGACTACCAGCCCAATCTGCATCCATGAAGCCATGAACCTTCACTCACTCTGTCTGTTTGTACCATAGACCATACTCTAATCTTCCCCTCAGGTATCTCAGGACATGCTTCCCCGCCTTCCAAAAGAGCTTGGTAGGCTTAACCATAGCTTGACTCAGCTGGTTAACTGCGTAGAAAATGTGCTGTCTCATGGTCACTAGATACATTAGTGAACCCACTAACTATCGGTAGATAGTAGCATCCACTACCTCTCCAGAAGTAGCATCCTCTTTCCTCCAATTTCCTGGAAGAGGAGTATCCATGGGTTTGCAGCTCTCCATGTTAAACTTACCCAGTATCTCCTTTGCATACTTGCCTTGAGACACAAAAATTTCACCATCCCGCTGCCATATTTCCAATCCAAGGAAATAATGAAGGAGTTCCATGTCCTTCATTTCGAACTCCCTTGCAAGATCCTCCTTGCATGAGTGTATAAGCTAATCATAACTAGTCAAAATTAGATCATCAACATATAGAAAAATAATCAATAGCTTACCCTCAACAACAATCTAGTACAGGTTTGCATCTGCTTCACTTTTGGTGAAGCCAAGTCTAGTGAAATAGTTGTCTATCTGAGTGTACCAAGCATGGAGTGCTTACTTCATCCCATACAATGCTATTTTGAGCCTGCACACATGCGACTCACTATTGAATATTTCGAAACCTTCAGGCTGCTCTATGTACACCTCTCCCTCAATGATCCCATTGAGAAACACAATTTTCACATTCATCTGATGAATGTTCCAGCCCAACTGCGTTGAGAGTGTGAGGATGGATCTTATGGAAGAGTACCTTTCAACAGGTGCAAAAGTATCATAATAATCTATCCCCTCAATATGTGAGAATACCCGAGCCACAAATATAGCCTTGTATTTCTCCATACTCCCATCAGTAGCTTGCTTTACCTTGTAGATCCAACTCGATCCAACCACTGATTTGCTGACTGGTCTTGGGAATATCTCCCATGCACTGTTCTTGACAATGGAGTTATACTCCTCCACCATTGCATCAACACAAGTAGGTTTTTTCACCACTTCCTGAAAGGAAGATGGCTCAATCACAATACATCTGCTCATAAGAGCCATGTATCCAGTAAATTGGTCAGGAGACTGTCTCCGTCTGCACTGTGAAGTATGGGCTCCTACATTCTCTGCAAAATCAAGTCTCAATCTATTAGCTTCCGTGGTGGGCCTTCTGCCATTTCTAATGGATGGCTCTTCATGAGTGTTTTCCTCCACTCCATTAACCTCCTCATATGGTTGATCCACATCTTGAGACTCATCCTTGGGAACCAATGGTTCCTCCTCTACATGCAAGTCCAACTACCTCTCAAGGGGCAACTGCATGTATTTATCCTCATCAAATTTGATATCCTGTCACACAACAATCATTCTGATGTTTGGAAAATACACACCATAATTATGGTGTGTTTCAGTGCACCCCACAAAAATCCCAACCTCATATGTTGGTTCTAGCTTCTTCCTGGTGTCCGTGGTCACATGCACATAAACATATGAGCCAAAAATATTAAAGTGTGAAACATCAAGTTTCTTACCAGTGAAAGCCTCTTTAGGTGTACTCATGCCAAGTACTCTATAAGGAAAATGGTTTTGCACATGTACCATTGTATTGGATGCTTCCGCCCATAGATGCATTGGTAGGCCTTGATCATGCAACATCGCTCGTGCTGCACCCAAAATAGTTATGGTATTCCTCTGCACAACCCCATTCTGCTATAGGTTATGAGGCGCTATGAGTTCTCTTCGAATTCCTTCTTTGCTGCAGAAGTTCTTGAATTTGTTAGAGATGTATTCTCCACCATTATCGTGCCTCAGTGCCTTCACTTGCTTCCCCAACTATTTCTCCACCATTTCCTTCAAGTCACAGAACTTAGAGAATGTTTGATCTTTCTACTGCATGAAGAATATCCAGCACTTACGAGAAAAATCATCAACACAGATTACATATTACTTATGTTTTTCTGTTGAAGCAACAAAGAAAGGACCACACACGTCTGTGTGAACTCTCTCAAGGATCCCCGAAGCTCGGTTTTACTTCTCATGAAAGGTGGCCTTTACATATTTTCCCAAATTACATCCCTTGCATGTGTCTGACTTCACAAGTGTACCCCTGGGAAGACCCATAGAAATATGCTACATGAATTTCAAGGCGCCATGGTGAAGATGGCCTAATCGCCTATGCCATAATTCACCCTCATCCCGGCTCACCACTTGATCTGCCTTGCCCAACATTTTTGCACGACCATATACCTCCAACTTGTAGAGATTCTTAACTTGAATCCCTATCCTCTTGGTTTGTCCCATTTTTTTATGTCGCAAGAAAGCTTTTCCATCACTAAAAACAACATCATAGCCTCTATCTTCCAACATTGCGACTAAGACCAATTTTTTCTTCAGACCCGGTAGATGCGTCACATATTTTAATTGAAACGGTTTACCTGGAACCCTCTGAAAGGTAATGTTGCCAATCCCAGTAGCACTATACCGTTCGTCGTCACCCATTTCAATATGCATCTGGAGATCCTTCTCCTCCAAGTCACTGAAAAGTTCCTTGTATCCCGTCATGTGAAAGGAAGCACCACTATCCAAATATCACACAGATCCCAATGCACTAGACACCATGCATGCGATCAATGAGAAGTCAAGCTCATATTGTGAGGCAAGGGCCTCACTAGTTGCAGTTCCTCCAGCCTTCTTGTTCTTCTTCTTTTGTGGATAGTTAGTAGAAAAATGCCCATGCTCGTGATAGTGAAAGCACTTCACCATGGACATGTCCTACTTCTTTCCCTTCTTGGACTGAGATTTAGAATGGAATTTCTTCCCCTTCCCCTTCCTTGCCTTGGAAAACAAAGAAAAATCCTCTTCATCCTCATTCTTATATGAATATCCATCTCTAGTGTTCCATCTGAACTCCTCCTACACCAAATCCGACCACATTCATTCCCAATCTGGCAATTTTTCCCTTCCATTGTCAGAGTCTTGATAAATATGCCAACTCTTGGGAAGTCCGAGGAGAGCCAAGCTCACCAAATCATCATAAAAAATATTATTCCAACGCTCCCCAGTTCATCCTGACATTGGACAAAATTTGTTAGATATTTTGGAATGGTGTCACCCTTTTCCATCTTGATCTTCATGAGTTTATCTTTGAGCGCTAATTTCCTATGGTCGTTGATGCTTTGGAGTAGATCCGTTAAAGTGTTCCACATTGCATATGGTGTGGATTTCCCATGGAGGTTTGAGACAATGTGGTCTCGTACTCCCTCCAACAAGATCCTCCTTGCCTTTTCCACTTTCTTTTTCCATGCATCAAGATTTGCAACATCTGCAACATCGGGTTTAGGAACATATTTTTCAATGAATTCCTTCAAGCCATTGTCTTCGAGTACTGCCTCCATCCTGTCCTTCCAAGCAATGTAGTTCGAGCTGCCCTCGAGTGCATACTCTAACCTCAAGCCATTGAAAGCCATTTAGATCTTGAATCATCTGTAACACCAAGAAAGTCTTTCTGCAAATTTGAATTCTATCTAGTCACAAACTCAACTCCTGCTTCACTTCTGCAATTTCCTGTGCTCTGATACCATGTAGAAATTATAGAACATGAACGTATATCTTGGATTCACCCGATCTAACAATGTACTAAAGTTAAATACTGAATCGCTTCTATAAATGTTTTGCGGAATTAAAAACACAATCGATAATCACATGAACATGAAGAAAGATCAATCACACACAACACAGATAATTTCCCGTGGAAAGCTTATAGCTAAAAGCCTCATAATATTCTATTTTATATTAAGTATGGATCATGAAACAATTACATACAAAAATATTCTCACAAGAGCCCTCTAGTACTCAGCTAATTGTCTCACACGGTCATATGAAAAACTGACCAACGCATAGCCAATTCTCAGCCTCCAAACAACCTGCCTTGCTTGCGCAATCCCTGATAGTAAAGATCCCTAAAAGATAGGAATTATTTCCTACCTTGACTGCGTAAGTATCATGGGAACTCCAATGGGTGTTTGGTTTCATGTGTGCAACCCAATAATCCTACAACTGATAGTCAACTTCCCTTTCACCTAGAACTCAACTAGGTCTCCACTAGATCTGACATGCATGCAGCTAATAATAGTAAATCCTCAATTGTAAATTATGGGCCTCCAATTGCAAGTTGTAATGCATGAGACCATATCCTGCAATGCATTGGAAGGAATTACCACTCCTAAAACTCTCAATATAGAAGGAAATATCAAGAATAAAAAGGTAATAGTGTTGATTGATTCGGGTAGTACCCATAATTTTATTCATTGTAAGATAGCCAAGGAATTTTAATTGCTTCCTATACTCAGCACTAGAGTGTAAAGTGATAGTTTCAAATGGAGGAACTATAAATTGCTCTGGAAAGTGTCATAATATCAAGCTAACCATGGGGGAATATGTATTGAATAGTCCAATGCTCTAGATTACAACGGGTGGTGTTGATGTTGTACTAGGAGTCCAATGGTTACAATATTTGGGTACGATAGCTTTTAATTTTCAAAAAAAAATTTAAATTTTTTTTGGGAAGGAAAGGAAGTTGAATTAAGGGGTATCGCAGGGAAGCTAGGAAAGATAATAAGCTATAATGGCATGAAAAATATTCTAAAGAAGGAAAAATTGGGCGTAATTGCACAATTATGCTCATTAGATGTTCAAAGATTGAAATAATCTATTTCTTGAGATCTCCAAAATGTATTGGAAAATCATTCCAAGGTATTTTAGACTCCCAAATGTCTCCAACCTATTCATGATCATGATCATGCTATTCATTTGATTCTAGGAAGTGTTCCTTCAAACATTGGACCTTACACATATTCTTGTGCCAAAAAGAGTGAAATTCAATGTATGGTTGTAGAAATGCTAGAGGCCAGTATAATTCAACCTAGTCAAAGTTATTTTTCAGCTCCAGTAGTATTGGTGCACAAGAAGGATGGATCATGGTGCATATGTTCATATGATAGGGAGCTCAACAAGGTCACTATTAAATATAAATTTCATGTTTTTGTCATTGATGAATTATTGGATGAATTACATGGAGAAGTTTACTTCACCAAGTTGGATCTTCATTCAGGATATCATCAAATTAGAATGAAGACCAAAGACATTTTGAAAACAAAAATTAGAACTATTGAGGGTCACTATGAATTTTTGGTCATGCCTTTTGGCCTTAACAATACATCTTCTACATTTAAAAGTTTGATAAATTCCATTTTCAAACCCTTCCTTAGAAAATTTGTGTTAGTATATTTTGTTGATATACTAATCTACAACAGGCCTTGGAAGGATCATATTCAACATGTTGACATGGTGCTCAAACTATTGGAGGAGAAATAATTATATGAAAAAACATCCAAATGTTTCTTTGGAGTATAGGAGGTGGAATATTTGGGTCATATTGTATCCGATGAGGGTGTTAAGGTAGATCCTAACAAAATTAAAGCCATCAAGGAATGGAAAATCCCCACAACCTAAAGGATCTGCGAGTATTTTTCGTGTTGAAAGGGTATTATCGCAAGTTAGTTAAGATTTATGGGAGAATATTAGAACCTCTAACAACATTACTGAAGAAAGATGCATTTTCTTGGACTCGAAAAGAAACTAAGGTTTTTCAACATCTTAAAGAGGCAATGTGCCAAGCATCGATTTTAGCTACATTGGACTTCAAAAAAACATTTATTGTGGAATGTGATGCCTCAGGAAATGGAATTGGTGTTGTTTTAATGCAAGAAGGAAGACCCGTTACTTTTGAAATTCGTCCAATCAAAAGAAAGTATTTACACAAACCTATTTATGAGAAGGAAATGTTAGCTACATGCACTAAAGAAATGGTGACCTTAACTAATGGAAAGACACTTCAAGGTAAAAATAAATAATGATAGTCTTAAATAATTTTTGGAACTAAGATTATCTTCAGAAGAGAAGCAAAAACAGGTCACAAAAATGTTAGTTTATGAATTTGAAATCATCTACAAAAAAGGCAAGAAAAATGTTGTTGCAAATGCACTCTCAAGAAAGGATGAGGATGTGGAAGCATTGCTTTGTTCCATTTCTAGTAGCCAACCAGATTGGATAACTGAAGCAAGGGATGAATGGAAGAGTGACGAAGAAGTGTGAACACTAGTCATTCTAATGTTGCAGCAAGATCCCAATACATCTGATACATTTAGCTGGAAAAATGATTCATTATGGTACAAAGATCACTTATATGTTTGTAAGAATTCCCATCTCAAACAAAATATTCTTTTGGAATTGGACACCTATCCCTTAGGAGGGAACTTGGGATTTTTAAAAACTTACCACAGGGTCAAGAAGGAATTTTTTGGGATGGCCTTAAATTTGATTTTCAAAAGTTTGTGACAGAATGTTTGGTTTGAAAACAAAATAAATTTGATAAAATTAATACCCCATGTTTGTTACAACATTTATCCATTCCATGTCAACGTTGGGAGGAGGTTTCAATGGATTTTATCACATTTTTATCCAAGTTCGAAGGAAAGTTTTTCATCATGGTGGTAGTTTCCATAAACTTACCAAATATGCATACTTTTGTGCATTATCTCATTCATTTAAAGATATTACAATTTCTACTGCATTTATGGAAATAATTAAAAAGCTACATGGAAACCCAAAGATTATTGTAAGTGAAAAATATCCCATTTTCAGTGGAAATTTTTGGATGAAATTATTTTCTTGTTTGGGTACTCAGTTAGCTCATAGGTCATTTTATCATCCTCTATCTTATGAGAAAACTGAGAAACTAAAAAAATGTTTGGGAATATATCTTCGTTGCTTTGTATATGATAAGCAAACACAATGGGTCAAGTAGTTGCCTCTGGTTGAATAGTGGTATAACATTTCCTTCCATACTACAACAAAAATGACCCCATTTATGGCATTTTATGGATATAATCCACCATCCATCACATAATTTTTAAGAGAAAAATTTAAGGTTCAAGCAGTGGAATATCACATCGAGCATCAAAAACAAGTTCTGCAACTCTTAAAGGATAACCTCACTTTGGGGAAAAATCAAATGAAACAACAGGCAGATAAACATTACAACGAAATAAATTTTGATGTAGGAAATGGGTATTTTTATGGTTACAACCATACAAACGAATGTCCCTCAAGCAAGCTAATAAGGATGATAAATTATAACCAAAGTACTACCATCCTTACAAGTTATTGCAAAATATTGGTACTATGGCATACAAATTGGAGGTTATTGCATCTTCCTGAGTGCACATAGTTTTCCTTGTTTCATGCTTAAAGAAGGTTATAAGTGACAATCTCCTAGTTCAAACAATATTTTTAAAACTTGATGAGGAAGTAAAAATCATATTGGAACCTAAAGAAATCACGTAAACAAGAACTCGAAAACTACAAAATTAATAAATGTCAGATTATCTCATCAAGTGGAAGAACTTACGCGCTGAAGATTCCACATGGAAGGATGAAAATTTTATACAAAAGCATCCATAACCACTAAAGCATTGAGGAAAACAATTTTTTGAAGGAGAGGGACATGTTAGGTCCCTATAATACTAGTGTAGCCCCTTATTGTTATTGTTTTTCTCATGTAGTCCCAATATTGTTATTATTGTGCCTCATAGATGCCCACTATTGTTATTGTTGTGCCTTTACATTATTATTTTTATGTAAGCTCTGATTATATTATGTCCCCTTAGACTCCTATATATATAAAGAAGGTTTTTTCATTTGAATAATCCAAGAATTGTTCATTTATGTACTGTAAAGGAGGTTCCCCCTCTAAGAGGCTAATTTTTAAGTCGTTGATCTACCTTTTCTTCTATTTTGTGAGATGGTTGCATAACATATATTATAAACGCAAGGGATTAATACTAAAAACCCAAGGGATTATAAACCCAAGGGAATAATATGAAACCCAAGGTATAAAAAACCTAAGATAAATAGTATAAACCCTAAAATAAACATTTTTTAGCATGCTTTACCATCATCGATTTTCATATTGAGACAAGTTTTGTCACAATGTGACGTTGGACCATCGTTAACCATGGTTGATTTTCATATTGAGAGAATCTTCGGCACAATGTGACATTGGATCATCGTTAACCATGGTTTACTATGATTGTAAACCCAAGGGATTTATATTAAACCCTAGGATTAATATTATAAACCCTATCAATAATATTATACCCTAGGATTATGAACCATTAGATTAATAAACCTTAGGGATTGATATTATAAAACCAAGGGAATAATAAACCCCATGGATTAATTGTAAATCTCCAAGGTTATGTAAACCCAAAGGAATAACAATAAACCCATGAGATTAATATTATAAACCCAAGCCCCCGGATGCGGGTGCTGGCAGCGTTAATGGTGACGATGGGACAGAGGTCCACCGGACGGGAGGCCACCTGCCTTCCCGCATGGGACCAGCGCACCCACTTGAACGTAGTTAATATACCTCGCTCACTCTTTATGGCATTAAACATGGAGGCTCATTTCGATCAGGAGGATGGCGCTCGAGGAAGTCTCGACTGCCGTGACAACGTTTCATATCAGGTTAACTGGTTTGGTCATTCAATGTTGAGGTTTGCTTGTTGCAGGGGCAAGCTGTTATATGTCATGGCTCCGCTCTCCCCTACACCGGTGAATTAGTGGTGCCATTATGATGCAGGCAAGGCCAGCGATCGCACCACTACTAGGAAACGAAGCCGCAACACCTGTTGCTTGGAGCTTGATGACAATCTTCACATCTCTCTCTCGGGTTCTTGCATGTCGGCCACGGTTGTTCTGAGCATTCCTCCAACGCTGCCCCCTGTCAATTCTTCGGCTCTCCAGAGTTCCAGTTCTAATTCGGCTGCAAGCATGCCTAGGCTAAGGCAGAGGATGCGTTGCAGACGTGGGTCCTCTCGCAGTGCAAGGAGGCGTTCGCCCTCCTCTTCCCTCTCGCCCTCTGAAATCTCTTCTCCCTCAGAAAGCCTCCCTCATCTCCTCCATGGCCGCCTTCTCCGTTCTGGCTGCAGGCTTGACTCTCCCTCTTCCGACGCGCTGCCTGCACAATCCCACACCGCTCTCTTCTCTTTTGACTACGCGCTCAACCGACCGAGAGTCACTGTGGCCATTTCTGCTGTTTTTTTGGAGGAGCCCCAGGTTGAGACTCCGTCGGAAGGGCATGGTCCTGTCGAGGGCGCAATCGTGGACAAAGCGCAACAAGGTTCAAGGGGTCAGCCCAGCGGGAGAAAGGAGGTTCTGCAGGAATATTCTGGACGCGGTCAAGAAAATTTGATGGATAATCCTTCAGCGTTCCACTCCAATGCAGACTTCTTCAGTGATCGTGGCGAACCGGAAGATTATGGATGCAGGATCGAGGAGGTGGCTCCTGATGAGTAATTCGGCTCTCTTTTTATGTTTCTCATGCTATTCCACTGCCCTCTCAGAGGGCCTGTTATGTTGTTTTTATGTTTTCTACTGTTATGGTCCAGTTTTTGTCAGTGACCATCTTCAGCATTTACAATGGTCTAGTTTTTGTCAAGGTCCAGTTCTACTGTTATCTACTGTCAATGTTCCAAGTTTTTATCAGGGACAATCTAGTTCAATCCCGTGCGTGGGATTTTTTCAATTGGTGGCACTACAGGCTGGTTTCCCTCCTGCAGGGCAGCCCAAAACTATGTTCTGTGCAATTTTAAATTTACCTCACAAGAGGAAACCTTGTTAAGACTCACTTTGATGTATATTTTCACTTTATTAATAGAAAATAACTTTAACTTAGAATATATATATATATATATATATATATATATATATATATATATATATATATATATATATATATATATATATATTATAAACCCAAGATATACAAACCCTAAGATAAATATTATAAACCCTAAAATAAACATGGTTGACCATGGTTGATTTTCATATTGGCACAATCTTTCTCACATTGCAACGTTGGATTATGGTTGACCATGATTGATTTTCATATTGACACAAAATTTGTGACAATTCGCCATTGGAAAATGGTTGGCCATGGTTTATTTTCATATTGAAACAATCTTTGTCACAATTCGACATTCCACCATGGTTGACCTTGGATGACCATGGTTGACACAATATGATGTTGGAACAAGAGACAATATTTGTCACAATATGACCATGGTTGAATATGGTTGATTTTCCATATTGAGAAAATATATGTCATAATGAGATGTTGGAACATGGTTGACCATGGTTTATTTTCACTTTGAGACAATCATTGTCACAATGCGACATTAGTTGATTTTCATGTTGAGGAAATATTTTTCACAATACAATGTTGGACCATGGATGACCATGATTGTAAGCCCAATGGATTTATATTATACCATAGGAATATGAACCCTTAGATTAATAAACCCAAGGGATTTATATTATAAACCTAAGGGAATAATAAACCTAAGGGATTAATACTAAAAACCCAAGGGAATTAGTAAACCTGGGGGGTTAATACTAAAATCCCAAGGTAATAATATTAAACCCAAAGGATAAATATTATGAACCCAAGGTATAAAAACCCTAAAATAAACATGGTTAACAATGTTTTACCATAGTTGATTTTCGTACTGAGACAATCTTTGTCACAGTGCAACGTTGAACCATCGTTGACCATGTTTGACTTTCATACTCAGACATTTTTTGCGACAATGTGATGTCAGACCATCGTTGACCATGGTTTACCATGATTGTAAACCCAAGGGATTTACATTAAACCCCATGATTAATATTAAACCCTGGGATTAATATTATAAACCATATCAATAATATTATACCCTTGGAATATGAGCCATTAGATTAATAAACCTTAGGGATTAATATTATAAACCCAAGGGAATAATAAACCTAAGGTATCAATTTTAAAACCCCAAGGTATATAAACACTAAGATGAATATTATAAACCCTAAAATAAACATGGTTGACCAAGGTTGATGCTTATATTGACACAATATTTCTCACATTGCAACGTTGGACTATGGTAGGCCATGATTGATTTTCATATTGACACAACAATTGTGACAATGCACCATTGGATAATGGTTGGCCATGGTCGATTTTCATATTGATACAATCTTTGTTTACAATGCGACATTGGACCATGGTTGACCTTGGATGATCATGGGTGTCACAATGGGATGTTGGACCAAGAGGCAATCTTTGTCATAACGTGACCATGGTTATTGACTATGGTTGACCATGGTTGATTTTCCATATTGAGGCAACCTTTGTCACAATGTGACATTGGAACATGGTTGACCATGGTTGATTTTCATATTGAGACAATCCTTGTCACAATGTGACATTGGTTTATTTTCATATTGAGAAAATATTTTTCACAATGTGATGTTGGACCATGGCTGACCATGATTATAAGCTCAATGGATTTATATTAAACCAAAATATTAATATTACAAACCCTATGAATAATATTATACCCTAGGAATATGAACCCTTATATTAATAAACCTAAGGGATTAATATTATAAACCCAAGGTATTAATACTAAAAACCCAAGGGAATAATATTAAACCCAAAGGATAAATGTTATAAACGCAAGGTATAAAAACCCTAAAATAAACATGGTTGACCATGTTTTACCATATTTGATTTTCATACTGAGGCAATCTTTGTCACAATGTGATATTGGACCATGGTTGACCATGGTTTATTTTCATATTGAGACAATCTTTGCGGCAATATGACATCGAACCATGATTGACCATGATTGACCATGATTTTAAACCCAAGGGATTTATATTAAACCCTAGGATTAATATTATAAGCCCTATGAATAATATTATACCATAGAAATATGAACCCTTAGATTAATAATCCCAAAGGATTGATATAATAAATCAAAGGGAATAATAAACCCAATAGATCAATTCTAAAACCCCCGAGGTTTTATAAACCCATGGATTAATATTATAAATGCAAGGTATATAAAACATAAGATAAATATTATAAACCCCAAAATATATATAGTTGATAGTAGTTGACCATGGTTATTTTTCATATTGAGACAGTCTTTGTCATAAAACAACGTTGGACCATGGTTAATCATGGTTGAGCATGGTTAATTTTCATATCGAGACAATCTTTGTCACATCGTGATGTTGGACCATGGTTGATTTTTATATTGAGAAAAACATTTTCACAATGCGACGTTGGTCCATGGTTGACCATAATTATAAACCCAAGTGATTTATATTAAATCTGCGGATTTATATTTTAAACCCTGCGAATAATATTACACCCTATGAAAATGAACCCTTAGATTAATAAACCCAACAGATTAATATTATAAATCCAAAGGATTGATACTAAGGTCTCAAGGGATTATAAACCCAAAGGAGTAATATTAAACCCAAGGGATAAAAATTTACATTAATAAACTCAAAGTAATGATATTATAGACCCAAGGGACTAATAAACAAAAGGGATTAATACTAAAAACCAAGGAAATAATATTAAATCCTTGGGCTTAATATTATAAACCCAAGGTATAGAAACCCTAAGATAAATATTATAAACCCTAAAATAAGTATGGTTTACCATCGTCGACCATGGTTGACCATGATTAACCATAGATAATTATTATTAATTAATAATAATAATTATTATTATTATTATTTTCATTATTAATAATTAATTAACTTTAACAATTATTAATTATTATTAATAAAAATTCATTATTATTTATAATAATTAATTATGAGCTATTTATTAATTAAGACCTAATTATTAATTTGTTATTATTTTTAATTATTACTTAGAATTATTTATGGTTATTAATAAAATTTTAATTAGAAATTAGAAATTATTATTTATTATTAATTTATTAATTATTATATTAAATTATTAATTTTTTATAATTAATTAAAGTTAGAGTTAAACTTATTAATTAAATATTAATTATTATTTATAAATAATTAATTATATTCAACTATTAATTAAACTTAAGGGTGACGACACACCAAGTATTATCAATTAATTAGTTCACTAACTAATTGATTAATTAATTATTAATTTGTTTAATAATTTATTATTAATTAATCGATTATTAATTAATTAGTTCATTATTAATTATTAATTAATCTATTTTTAATTAATTAATTTTTATTTATTATTAATGAATCGATTTTTTAGATGTCGTGGTTACCAGGAAGGAGGATGGAACTCTCAGACATCATGTATTTAGAAAGAAGACTCACACTGACAATTATCTTCATGATGATTCCTACCATCATCCGGCTCAAAAATTTGGTGTTCTAAATACTCTGGCTTTTAGGTACCTCGGGATATTTGACTTCGAGCACCTTAACAAGGAGATCAAGCACTTGACCTCTGTATTTAAGGGTATTAGATATAAAGAGAGAACACAAAACAATACTTACAATGTTTTTGTAGAATTAAATGAAACAGATGAAAAATAAATAACCTAAACAAAGCCAACCTGGAGCTGTCTTCACAAGCCCATTCCAAGCCAATGGCCAAAATCATTCGTCGTTACTGCAAGCAATACCTAATGTTCTTTCATATAGCATGTAGCCTATTTTTCCTGTGGATTGCTCCAACCAAAAATATGTTGTTTTTGCAATAAAATATGAATATGAATGTGAAATAAAATTAGAAGGAACGATAATGGAGACAATAATAAGGATTTATGTATACCTTTCTACCCATCCATCAAAATTGATTCGTAGAGGAAAAACTAGAGTTCTCTCCTCCATTTAAATTGGATGGTCATGACAGTCATAGGTAATATCTCGTAGCATTGTCTATTCTAGACAGAGTTGGAATAGGCCGCAAAACTTATGCTTATTGGCATACATCTTATACATCAGTGGTTGGATGGAGACAAAGAAGCCTTGTCTGAGTTTTCCCCGATGGGGGTTTCATTACCTAACCCTGAAATGCCATTAATTAACCCATTGAAATGCATAATGCAGTTGGAAATCTGGAATTTAACTCTCATGGTGTGGCATGGCGATGGATGTGGGCTTCGAGTTATACATCCGACTTCCCCTCATGTTGAATATATGCGCATGGGGCGGCGAACAGAAAATATGAGCTACAAAGGAAGTGAGGTATGCCACCCACCTCCATGCTTATTTTTTCATGGTAATATGCAACGAGGTGTTAATGGCATATACTATGGCGTGTGTTATACCTCCAATTCAGTGTTGATTGTGGCGGTAATTCTAGGAGCTTTCCCTCCTATATTTGTACTCGATCTTTCTCAATATGATTCTCTTCTTGTTTACTCGAAATGTTTGTTGGTTCAAATTATACACATGAAAGACATTATTTTTTTATGTGTGATATTTGTTGCATCCTAAATTAAGAGGTATGACATAATCCATATTTTGCACTCATCACTATTGTTGTGAAAACAATGCGAGATATTAATGGATTAATATATAAGACAATTATTCAGTTATTCTTTGAGTGAGTGAAGTTGGCACATGTAAATCTTGATCTCTATATTCTTGTTTGTTTACCATTACCATCTTGATTTTAATATATGTGTGACTATTTTTTGAATGTTAAATTAAAATTCTCAATTCCTTATAATCCTTATTAGTTCTTGTTGTACTGGGGAAAATCCAAACCTGACTTCCTACAATGTTTGTCAAGCCACTTTTTGGTGCAACCAGAACTATGTTTATGTTTTGCAAAGATAATATGTAGATTAAGTAAAAAGATAAGATAATTCTCCATATTTGTCACCTTGATAAATTGGCATAAATGAGTATGCCAAAATATAATTTTTTAAATTTAAAAATCCTATTAGCCTTTCATTGCACCTTTTGGGGCAATTTCAAGTTAACTATTAATTAAACTTAATGGTGACAACACAATAAGTATTATTTGAAATTTATTAATTCACTAACTAATTGATTAATTAATTATTAATTTGTTCAAGAATTCATTATTAATTAGTTAGTTCATTATTAATTATTACTTAATCCATTTTTAATTAATTAAATATTATTAATTATTAATTAATCAAATTTTTAGATGTCTTGGTTACCAGGAAGGAGGATGGAACTCTCAGACATCAGGTATTTAGAAAGAAGACTCACACTGAAAATTATCTTCAGGATGATTCCTACCATCATCCGGCTAAAAAATTAGGTGTTCTGAATACTCTAGCTATTAGGGCCCTCGGGATATCTGACTTTGAACACCTTAACAAGGAGATCAAGCACTTGACCTTTGTATTTAAGGGTATTGGATATAAAGAGGGAGATATTAAGAAAGTCATAAAGAGAGCTGAGGATTCAGTCCTTTCTCATAAGCATCAAGAACCTCAGGATAGGTATGGTAGGGTTTTCCTTCCATACATCTAAGGAGTTACAGATAAGATCACTAGGGTTATGGGGAAGAAGAACATAGTCACACAATTTACTGTAGTAGGAACAATAAGAAAAAAAATGCGACTAGTTAACGATAACATCAATCATGGGTAGCTTAAAGGGATTTATACGATTGATTGTTCATGTGGAAAAAGTTAAATTGGGAAAATTGGACGATCTTTGCAGATAAAATTGAAAGAGCACGGAGTTGATATTAAGAATGAGAGATCTTGTACCTTAGCCCTTGCAAAACACTCTTCAAAAAAGAAGCATCACATGTGTTTAAAAGATGCCAAAATTATCGCCAGAGAGGGGCAATACCAAAGAGGGAAAATCAGAGAAGCTCTTGAGATTATTAAGCATATTCATAATCTCAATAGGAATGGAGGGAGTGAAATAAGTGATAGTTGGCTTCCTCTGATCAGACAAATTTGTTCCTCCAACTCGTCCTCCTAGGTATAGTATCTCAGGTAGAACTCCTCCCCTTTTAGATTAGGGTTTATTTATTAATTTAATCAATTATAAGATAATAATAAAAAGAAAAAAAATGCACATTAAAACAAACTATAATATTAATTTATTTAATAAATTATTAAAACATTATTCTAATTAATTAATTTCTTAACTAGAATATTATTTATAAATAAATAATAATACGAATATTTTTTTATTTTAACCAATATTCATTATTGGATAAGAAAAATAATTATTTAATTTATTAATATTTATTTATAAATATATGTTTGTAAATTAATTAATTAATATTTTTTTTTAACTAAAACGGATATGTTTTTATTTATTTGAAGGTGGCTGGTTGGGCCTTAGCCAAAACAACCAAGAGTACAGTTCTCCTATCCATCTTTCTTGAGCTGATATAGGTTACATTACAATCAAGAGGTGCAAGTTTGGGATAATATCTCATCATTAATATTGAGTTGTCCTTTCAGGAGAGTGTAACCTTTTTTTTCCATGGAGTCTGCTTCACTGTTTGATTTCCTTAGTATATGGAAGAATTTGTAGTTGTCAAATTCGAGGAGGATTCTCTTTAATCTACTCATAGTTTTGTTGAGACTTGCATTATTGAACAGTTCCTCCGTGTTGAGTTTTTTGATGAGAATTTCTGAGTCTCCAAAATCTTGAAAGTATCTAATGCCTATTTATCATGCTATTTGGCATGCTTTGAGGAGGGCTAGGATCTCTGCCTGGTTGTTGGTTTTCTACCCAATACCCCAGAAAAAGTAGTCCCTTCTTGAACCATCCGGAGAATACATAACACCACCTGCTCCAGCTACACCTAGGTTCCCTTTGGAAGCCCCATCGAAGAAAATCTTGGTTAAGTTTTTCTTCCACCACCACTCTTGAAAAATGATATCAGTGTCTCTTTTTCACCATTTAGGGTTTGCAGAGGGGGAAACCAAGGGATGCTTCCGAGGATGGGGGGTAAGAGAATCCAGCCAGCTCTTTTCTTCTGGGAGGAGAGAGAGGTCTTTTTTGAAATAAGATTGCTGAGAAGCTTCCAGTAGGAGAGATTTTTCTTTGGCTGCTACTTTCAAGGGAGTATGAGAGATTTCATTAAAAATCTGGTCATTTCGGGCCAACCAAAGTTGCCAACAAACATATTTGGGGATTGAATTCCAAATTCTGTTCCATACGGATTTAATGGGGATATTTTGGGGATAGATTTGACTCCATGACGCAAATAGATCGGAAACTGAGTTATGAGAGGGGGCAGGAATCTGAAGGTTCTGAAGGATATAGCCCACACTTCTTTGGAAAATAAACAGTCAATGAAAATATGCTTAGCTGTTTCAATGTTGCTTCTACAAAGTGCTCATCTATGCAGTCCAGCAATACTCCTCTTGGCCAGATTGTCTCCAGTTAGAAATTTATTGTGCACCAGCGTCCAGAAAAAAATTTACTTTGGGAAGGTTGAAGGGATCCCATACTTTTTTCCAGAAGGTGGGAGAATGACTACTGTTTTTTGTGGGATGAATAGCACTGTAGCCAGTAGCTGTGGTGTACCTTCCTGCATGACCGCAGCCCCATGAGTCCTTCATATTATGATGCACTGGAGCTACCTCGTAGAGTAGATCTATGATGATTTTTTGTTGCTAGAGGAGTCGTGCAGGGATTCCGTGAAAGTCCCAGTTGCTCCAATTGCCCTTGCTATCCCACGTGGAGAGGTCATACAAGCTGTGGATGCTAGGGCGTATGAGACAGTATTTGATTTTTTCTATTTCATTGGTATCTGAGAAAGGTTCACAGTCCATTATTCGGTCTTCCCACAGTCTCGTTTTCTTGCCATTACCCGGGATGTGATACACCTTTTCCTTGAAGAATTGCAGACTTTTGCGGCATAAGTTCCAAGCTTGGGTGCAGTTTACAGTGTTACTTGCTTGCAGGCTTCTAAGAGAAGTTCCTTCTGCGTATTTTGTCTTGAGAATTTGACTTACAGGGTGGTTTGGTTCGTTATACAACTTCCATAGGATTTTTCCTCCAAGAGCAAGATTAACAAGTGATGGATCTCGAATATGTAATCCGCCCTTAGAGTTATTTATTTTAACAATGTCCCAACTAACCATATGAATTTTTTGCTAATTCCCTTTTCCCCTTTGCTAGAGAAAATCTCGAAGGAGTTTGGATATGTGATCCATCACATTTTTTGGAGCCAAGAGAAATGCAGCTTGGTAGATTGTCAACACAGACAGTAGAGTTTTAATAAGGATAACTTTTCCACCTTTTGTGAGCCAGTGGCCTCCCCATGGTGATATTTTTGTCTTAATTTTACTGATGATGTCGCTCCACAATGACCTTTTGTTAACTCCATTCATTATAGGCAATCCTAGGTACTTGATCTTGTCCCAATGGGCATAGCCTTCAAACCCCAAGAGCTGCGAAATTTTCGTGAGCTCATGCTGCTCCAAGTTCCAACCATATATTTCACTCTTTCTTTCACTAACTAAGCTCCTATAACTCTACAGTAACATTTGAGAACTGAATTGAAGGCCTTTGCAATTCTGGGGAAAGCTCCTCCAAGGAGAAGAGAGTCATCCGCGAAGAGGGCGTGGTTCATGGGATCAATGCCATTGGAAATTCTGAGACCAGGAAGATTACCAGCAACTCTCTCAGCTGTGAGTTTTCTGCTGAGTGTTTCTGCCAACAGAATATACAGAAAAGGAGAGAGGGGGCAGCCCTGTCTTAGACCTCTCTAAGCTTGAAAAAAAGAGGTAGGGTGCCCATTGACTAGGGGGGCAATCCAAGGGTTATCAATGCATGCTTTGATAAGGCTAACAAACTGGGGCGAGAAGTCGAAGGTGAGTAAGACTTTGGTGAGGTAGAAGCGATTAACCCTGTCGAAAGCATTGGCCATGTCAAGTTTTATTAGAATTCCTTTCTCTTTTCACTGTTTACTTGAATGTGTAGCCTCCTGCACTTGGATGACATTGTCCAAGATGTGCCTACCTTCTAAAAAACCTCCTTGGGAGGTGGAGTTAAGCCTTTTGAGTAAAGGTTTAATTATGTTTTCCAGGAGTTTAGCCAAAATTTTGTAGGGGGCGTTGTAAAGTGATATGGGCCTAAATCTGGAAAAATTTTCTTGGTTGACATCTTTTGGGATTAAGGCAAGATATGTGGAGTTGGTTCCTCCTCCTACCTTTTCTTTTTTCTGGAACCCTCTTATAATTTTCTGAAGGTCAAATTTGATGATTTCCCAGCAAGTCTTATAGAAGTGAATGGTAAAACCGTCAGGCCTAGGGGCCTTATCAGGCTCCATAGACCAAATAACATTGATGATGTCTTCCTCTGTGAAGGGGTTGATGAGGGCCAATGCCCAAAGAGAGAGTTATTGAACTTTTCCCACGATCACCTCTTTGAGATGAAATTTAGGAGCCTGAAAAAGCACTACCTTCCACAGATCATATCTCCAAAACTATTACGAACCAAGCTTTGAAATTTTTTGACGAATTTCCTCAGGATTTCAGCTTCGCACCATACGAATTTCAGATTCTGAACCTTCGTAGAAAACCATATATAGTGAAAATGCCACGATGACTTGTTTAGGAGCTTGACAAAAGACCTAACTTCCACAGATGATATCTTCGAAAATATTGTGAACCAAGCTCTGAAATTTTTAGACAATATTCCTCGGAAATTTAGAGCAACACTAAAGAAATTTTAACCACGGCTTGACACGAGAGACTCAAAGTTATAGCAGAAAATGCCACATTGACCTATTGGAGCAGAGAGCCACAAGTCAGCTGCGACACCAGAATGTTTCGTGTAACTTGACTCCAAAAAGAAGAAAAGAATGTAAACGCCTTATAAATGAGCCACCACAGAACCTTTCTCAATACATTACATAAATGAGCAATTCTTGGATGATACAAATGAACAAAACCTCCTTCTACATATAGGAGTCCATGGGGCAACAATATAATCCTAGTGGAGCCATAATGTAATCCTAGTCGACCTAACAAACTATGTCTTAAAACCTGATAACCTTGTGTGAGAGTTAAATTTTAAAGAAAATAACAATAAGTGGGGCTACACTAACATAATAAGGGACTACACTATTAATATAGAGACTTAACACAGTGGAAGAATGAAGTGTTCCGGTCCCCGACCTTCAACCACAGGCTACGTGAATTTATTCTCCAATACTCTTCTTCCATTCGAAAGGAGCGGTAGGAAGAAATTTGGGCTTTTACCTCTTTTTCGATCAACTGTGAGGTGATATCCTTGCTTTCCATTTCAGTAAGTCCTCCAGAGATTGCACTGCTTCTTTTCTTTGACTAGTTGGAGTTGGGGCTGGTTTCCTTATCCATTCTTTCAGGGCTTGTTTTGTTGCCTTGAGCTTTTTCTCCCAAACATACCATGGCGATCCTGAGATTGGTTTGGCCCATGTTGCTTTCACTGTTTCAATGAAACCTTCCCTTTCCATCCAGAGGGGACTGAAGCGAAAGGGGATTGGGCCCAAGTCTTCTTCATCCTCCAAGAGTAGTTGAATGGGCTTATGGTCTAAAGTTAATTTAGGGAGGATTTTTGTAGTGATTATCTTATTGTTCATCATCAGAGAGCCTTGCACTAAGAATCTGTCCAGGCGGGCAGAAATATGATCCTCCCCAGTCCTGTTATTAGTCCATGTATAGAGGCCTCTTACCAGGTTGAAATCAAGTAGATCCCATTGCTGGATGAGATCTTCCATCAAAGGTAGCACATGATCTCTACTGCTATTACCGCCTCTCTTTTCTTTAGATTTCAGTACAATATTTAGGTCTCCAGCAAGGATGATGTTATTGGGGCTATGCTACTCTAAGAATGCTAAGAGGGAATTCCAACATTCTCTTACTTCAACGTAAAGGACTGGAACATAAAGATTGAAAAGCGATATGGTCAACTTACTTGTACAATGCGTTAATTCAGTGAAGATCCAATGCTGGGTTTCAAAGGAATTGTTCAGATGAAAGATTTCATTTGTCCATAGGGTTGCCAGCCGCCCTGAAGATCCCCTTGAGCTTACTGCTTTGCCTGCGCTTTTCTTTCACTTCGACTTGCTGATGTCGAGAAGGGCTTGCCCTTCGATTTTTGTCTCTTGGAGCATGGGAATATCTGGGGGGTCAATTTTCAGTAGATCCTTGACGACTTCAGTTTTTGAGGGGTTCCCCAAGCCTCTACAGTTCCAAGAGACGAGTCGCATTATTTACCAGAAGGGGGGTGTGAACCTCCCTTAGGAGGCCTTGCTCTGGTATTTCTCCCAATAGACATCTCTATTGTGGGTTGGCTACCTTGGGTTTTCAGTCTTTCAGCCTCCTCCTCCCTTGCTTCTTTGTGGGATTTCCTTTCAGATATTTTTGACGAGCGCTCATAGGTATCAGCCTCAGATGAACCTGAGCTATCAACTGGATTTTTCCTTGTGACTTCTGCATACGAGGGGTTGGAGGGGATACCTTGGGAAGCTTCTGGTTGGGTTGCTTCTTCATCTTCTTTGTTGGAGATGGGTGGTGCTGCCTGTTCAACATTTTTTGGGGTTGTTTCTGAGGGAATGCCCTGGCTTCTTTCTTTATCCTTTGAGTTTGAACCCCTCTCTTAAGTGGGATTGGAGCTACAAGGGTAATCCTTCTGTATGCCTTTCCCACTACCTTTTTTTTGATGTGCTGCTTTCTAGACTAGGGTCCATTGCTCGCCATTGTGTTTCTCTGGCTGTTCCTCAGCCTTTTTCTTACAGTGTTTTGCGAAATTTCCATGACCATGGCAATGTCTACACTTGAAGGGAAGCTGTTCGTAATCCAGTTCTTGAACATAAGTCCATCCGGCAACCGTGAGCTTGATTGCTTCTGGCAGCCCCTCCTCCAGATCGAATTCGACACATATGCGGGCACATGAATACTGATCTTTTTTAATGGCTTGGTCTATGTATTTTCCTAGGGCGTTGCCGATTATCTGAAGAGAATTTTGATTCCATCAATGAAGGGGAAGGTGGGGCAGACATACCCAGAGAGGAACAGCAGATGGAACATCCTGGGCGTGATCAAAATCAGGCGACCATTTGTTTAGGTATAATCCTTGTGGACCCATGAAATATGGTCCATTCTTGAAGATTAAACTTCTATCCTCTGCACTCTAGAATATGAACACGAAAAAGCCTTTACCCACAAAGTAGCTTTTTATGCCCTCTTTGGTTAACGAGATCCAGGTCCTTTGTACCCGCTCTTCAACAGACTTTGGTGAAGGCCAGAGACAAGTGAACTGGCCTATAAGACCTCTCTCTGCTAGATTCAAAGCTACTCTATAGGTTTCTTCTTCAGGGAGTGCAACCGAGGGGATACTATCCATTTTCTTGACAAAATTCTGTTGCATGGTAGAGGAGGGTCACTTATTGCATGCTGCAACCATTGATTTGAATGTAGGACCTCTGGGGGGGACCGGGCCTGCTGGAATCCATTGAAAGGAGGCGATCGTGGAGAGAGAGGGTTGTTGTGCGTAACAACCACAGGGGCGTGCGATCGAGGAGCAGTAGACCTAACGAGGAGCAACAAGATACCGTTGATAATTTCTTGTGATTTTTTTAGAATATTTAATTAATTAATTAATTATTATTATTAATAAAAAAATTTAATAAATTAAATTTATTAATAATCATGATTAACTAACAATTAGATTATTTTAAAATATTGATTAAACAATTATTAAAATTCATTGAAATTTAAATATAATAATAATAATAATAATAATTATTATTATTATTATTGTTAATAATTATTATAGTTAAGCTTATGGATATTAATTAATAGAATTATTACTATTAATTATTATTAATATTTATTAGCATCATAATCATTATTAATAATATTTCTCATAAAATGATTTATTAATAAATAACTAGAAATAACTAACTATTAGATTATTTTAAATGTTAATTAAATAATTAATTTTTAAGGAATTAAAATTCATTGTTTTTTTATATTATTATTTAAAAATATTATTTACATATTAATAATTATTATAGTTAAACTTATTAATATTAATTAATTATTATTGTTAGATTTAAGACTCTTGTGATCCATAAACTAGATAAATGTCTTTCAGATTAATCACTAATTCTGGGCAATGATACATCCACACTATTTATTCATTAAGATCCATGGGGATTTTTCACCTTGTCTTGAGGAGGAACCACATTAGTTGGTTCAAAACGTCATTTGACCAAATCCTAATGATGTGATTAATCCGAAATACATTTATCTAGAATTATTACTATTATTAATATTTGTTAACATTATAATTATTATTAATATTTTTTGTCTTAAAATGATTTATTATAATAAATATGAAATATTAGTAATATTAATTTTAAATTAATTGAATTTTTTTTTTGTCGGCTCTTTTAGTTAAAATAGGTTTTTTTTTCACTATTTATCACTAGCCTCATTCCCTCTCAAGCATTCATTCACAATATGTCCTGAAGATGGATCCCCACTGGGATTTGAAACATCGAAAAAGTTTTGTTAACACTGTGGATAATTTGAATCACTCTTCTTAAACTTAAACTTATTTAATTAATTTCATATAATTAATTTTGTTTTTTTCATTTATGGTTCACGATTATTGAGTGGCCACACATCCACAGATAATAATCCGAGCAAATCCACCTGAAGAGATCTAACCACCGGCTCATCTAGTCGGGACTAACCCTAAGAGCATTGAGGATTTGACCCCATTGTGTTAGTGTGTTTGGTGCACGTATGTACGAAATCACACCAACTTAAGGGGTGTGGTTTTCCCTCTTAAGTTATTGGTCACAGGCAGAAATAGATGGAGTCAAGCAAGTTAGTGGAACATGCTAGAACATAAACATACTAGATAGAGAAATAACATGCATATTCAAACATAAAAATTAAACTAAAACTAAAACAAATAAAACAAAAGCTCTAAATAGAGTAAAAAAACTTCAATAATCCAAACGACGACACTTACATCCCCTCTTATTGAGTGCTGGTAGGAAATGAGGATGAAAATTTAACCCACTTGCCAAGGGGCCCTTAGAACTATGGGTTCTAAGTCCCGATGCAAGGATGTCTTTACTTCTAAGCTGCCTTGGCACAAATTCTCCCTCACTCTACTATGGTGTACTGGAGTTGTTGGATGGCCAAAAACTGAGTCCCCTCTATCTTTGCTCTGGATCACACACTGTTGGTATTGCTTGGGGAAATTCTGGCCAGCATAACAATGTGCTCTTGTGTTTTTCATCTCTTGGTGGCCTTTTATAGGAGAATTCAAATCCTCCTTCCCTCTCTTGGTACATTGTGGATAGTGACCCAAGAGAGGAGGGTGATTCCATTTTGTGCCACATTTATTCCATTATGTGCTACCTTGATGTCCTTAAGGAGGCTTGGGTGGCTGTCCTTAGGTGGCCTTAAGTGTGGAATCAATGTCCTGGAGTGTGCCTTGTGGTCTTGGAAAGTGACTTTCGCCACTCCCAGGATTGCGTGCTTTTTTGGGCAAAAGGCGCGTTTATTGAAGACTTTTGTGCCCAAGGCACATTTGACAAGTCCTTCTTGTAAGAAATTTGATTTTCCTTTAGACCTTAGAGATTTTTAAATAATTTTGGATTCCCTAATGTCTCTTAGCCCTGTAATCCTTCTGACTGATATTAAATAATGTCACCTTTGCTTGTACAATTTTCCAGTGATAAAAGTTGCCCCCTAATGTGTGAGGTATAGGAAGAACTGTATAGTTGAAATACATTATAGTTTCTTTTTTGTATACTGTGTGTTGAGAGAGAGAGACTTGCATGTAGCTTTGAATTGGAGACACCCTGCACTGGGTCAAAGAGAGACCATTTCTTGTGGGATCCCTGTAATCAATGGTATAATACAATATATACAAATTTTCCAAGAGGCAGGCATGTCCCATGCTCATGATGCCTTGGCTAGTTAAAAATATATATTTGACAAATATAGATTTTGTCTATGTCACTAATATGGTAGTGATATGTTGGTAGATGACGACGACTGTTGATGCCCTCAGGGGCGGTTTTATTTGAAAATAGGTGGAATGTGGTACCCATATGCGTAAACTTTGTATGGCATATAACTGCACATTGTACGCATAGGCGCTGGCTGGGACCTTCCTGTGTAAGCATTGCTAAAAGAGACACTAATAAAGGCATGGGTCTTCGACAAATTTGATCAAAGTGCAATGGTTGTTAGGTACGATACCATCTTGACATGAAGACTTGTGTTGTAGTCAAATGTTAGGAGGATCGATGACATCTGTGGGCAATGATGTCTCCCATTGTAGAAATTATACAAGATGCATGTATATTACCAGACTCCCCCGATCTAATAAATTAATCTTATGTTAAATAAAAAATCCTCCCATTTAATTCTTTGTGGAAATTAAATCGCCAATTGAAAAACACATACGAAGAAAAATCAATCGCACGTAAACAAAATGTTTAACGGGAAAGCTTAAAGCTAAAAACCCAACTATCACATATTATGTATATCAATGGAACATGTCAAAATCTTATACAAATACTAGAACATCAAGCTCTCAGTACAATCAATAATCGTCACACATTGTCATGCAAAAATTTGCATATTTATGCACCAATTTCTTGCCTCCTAACAGCCTGCCTCCACTGCGCAATCCCTGCTGAAGAAGATCCCTGAATGAATTCGATCTTGCCTTGACTTGACTGTGCAATCCTCATTGGCAACTCCAATGTATGTGTAGATGCATTTAATGCATCACTATAGTCACAAAAAATAGTCCATCTCCCCCTTTCACCTATCTCTCCACTGGGTCTCCACTAGAACTGACATGCAAGTAGTTAACTGTTGTATTTGTTCAGTTGCAAGTGAGTATCTAGTTGTGAATTAATTAAATAATTAATTCAATAAACTCTCACTAGTGTATCTTGAGTTAGAACTAGATACAACTAGCACAATTGAGTTTAACTCACTTAACTAAGTTAAAATAAATAATAGCTCACATAACTACTCTTCCAACTCTATCACAACTTGCCACTATCAGTTATAACTGATTCCTCCATTCATGATTCACGAAAAACCCTAGGAATTGCGTAATTCCCCCAACCCACTGATTTTCTAAATATTTTCACTGAAATAAAGTGCTCCAAGAGAATAAGTTGATATTTATTGTCATTATTATTAAGGGCTAATAATAATCGACATGCATCTATTTTAAGATTAGTGATCTATAAATAGACTTCACCCAATATTCTAAAAATAGAAGTTCATCCAAATATAGAATTTGCTCAACCATCTAGAATCAGCATCCTGCTAACTTAAGAATATGCTCACCATTCTAAAAATAGACATACACCTAAAAATAGCCTATGGGCCCCACTTAGTGAAGGTGCTTAATTTTCACTAAGCTCATCATCTTGTTGAATCTAAACACTCCCTCTCAACAATATAGGGATTATCCCTCACCCCAATCCCGCCTCTATGGTATTCAAATTTTCTCTTGGTGAGCGCCTTCGTCAGAATATCTGCATCCCGATCTTACGTAGGAATGTACTGAAGCAACATGATCTTTCGCTGCACACAATCTCTGATATGATGATACCGAATATCTATATGCTTAGATATATCATGAAACACATGATTAATCGAGAGTTTAATGCAACTCTAATTATCACAATGTATCACTGTAGAATCTAAATGAGAACTGAACAAACCGACCAGGATATTCCTCATCCAGATAGCCTCACGTGCAGCTTGACTTGCTGCCATTTATTCCAATTCTATTGAACTGAGTGCCACAGATCTTTGTTTCTTGTTGTACCAAGAAAATATTGTAGATCCGATACTGAAAACCCCTCCAAATGTGCTCCTTCTGTCTGTTGAACTGCCTGCCGAATCTGCATCCGTGAAGCCATGAAACTTCACCTCATCCGTCTGTCTGTACCATAATCCATACTCATATGTGCCCCTGAGATATCTCAGGACATGCTTTTTCGCCTTCCAAAAGAGCTTGGTAGGCTTAACCATCGCTTGGATAAGCTCATTCACCACATAACATATGTCTGGTATTGTATTAACTAAATACATGAGCAAACCCACTAACTGTTGATAGACAGTCGCATCCACTACCTTTGCCGATGTATCATCCTCTTTTCTCCAATTTTCTGGAAGAGGAGTATCCATGGGCTTGCAGTCTTGCATGTGAAACTTACCAAGTATCTCCCAAGCATACTTTCCTTGAGACACAAACAGTTCACCTTCTCGTTTCCATATTCTAATCCAAGGAAATAATGGAGGCCCAAATCCTTCATCTCAAACTCCTTTGCAAGGTCCTCCTTGCATGAGTGTATCAACTGCTCATCACCGATTAGTATTAAATCATCAACATAAATGAAAATGATTAAAATATTACCCTCCACCACAATTTGGTATAGGTTTTCATCCGCCTCACTCTTGGTGAAGCCAAGTCCAGTGAAATAGCTGTCGATCCGTGTGTACCAAGCACGAGGTGCTTGCTTCAACCCATATAATTCTCTTTTGAGTCTACACACATGTGACTCACTATTGAATATCTCATATCCTTTAGGCTGCTCAATATACACTTCTTCCTCAATGATCCCATTAAGGAGCACAGTCTTCACATCCATTTGATGAATGTGCCAACCCATCTGCGCTGAGAGAGAAAGGATGGTTCTTATGGAAGAATACCGTGCGACAGGTGCAAAGGTTTCTTCATAATCATTCCCCTCGATATGTGAGAAGCCTCAGGCAACAAATATTTCCTTATACTTCTCGAAACTCCCATAAACAACTTTCTTTACCTTTTGGATCCATCTCAAACCTACCACTGATTTACCAACCGGCCTTGGAACAATCTCCCAAGAATTGTTTCTGACAATGGAGTCATACTCCACCATAGCATCTACCCATGTGGCCTCCTGCGCTACTTCCTTAAAGGAAGATGGCTCTGTCACAATACACTTGCTCATGAGAGCCATGTATCCAGTGAATCGATCAGGTGAATGTCTGTGTCTGTGTTGTGATGTAGGGACTCCTACATTCTGTGCCACATCAAGCTTTAGCCTCTCAGATTCTGTGGTACACCTTCTGCCTGTTCAGATGTTTGGCTCTGCGTGAGTGGACTCCTCCACTCCATGATCCTCCTCCTGTGGTTGATCCACATCTTGAGGCTCATATTTGGGAACAAGAGTGTTCCTCCTCTGCATGCAAGTGTAGCTCCCTCTCAAGCGACAACGTCATGGCTTTCTCCTCATTGAATTTTATATCCTATCGCACCACAGTCATCCGACTATTTGGAAAATACACACGATAATTATGGGGTGTTTCTGTGTACCCCACAAATATCCCAGCTTTTGCAGTCGGCTCTAGCTTCTTCCTGGCATCCTTTTTCACATGAATGTAAACAGATGAGCCAAAAATATTTAAATGAGAAATATCCGGCTTCTTACCAGTAAAAGCTTCTTCAGGTGTACTCATGCCAAGTACTCTATGAGGACAACAGTTTTGCACATAAACTGCAGTGTTGCATGCTTCTGCCCACAAGTGCATTGGCAAGCCCTAGTCATGCATCATAGCTCGTGCAACACCCACGATCGTTCTATTCTTCCTCTCTGTGACCCATTCTGCTATGGGTTATGAGGCACTATGAGTTTTCTTCGAATTCCTTCTTTGCTACAAAAGTCTTTGAATTCGTTCGAGATATATTCACCACCATTATCGCTCCGCAGAGCCTTCACTTGCTTCCCCAACTCTTTCTCTACCAATTATTTGAACTCACAGAACTTGGAGAATGTTTCACTCTTCTTTTGCATGAATAAGATCCAACATCTACGAGAATATTCATCAACATATAGAACATAATACCTGTGTTTTTTTGTTGAAGCAACCGAGAAAGGTCCACACACGTCTGTGTGAATTCTCTCTAGGATCACTGAAGCATGATTCTACTTCTCATGAAAGGTGGTCTTCACAAACTTACCCATAGTACATACCTTGCACTGATATGAATGCGTAAGAGTACCCTTGGGAAGTCCAGTAGAAATCTGCTGCAAAATATTCAAGGCACCATGGTGAAGATGGCCCAATCTTCTGTGCCATAATTCACCCTCATCTTGGCTCACCACTTCTTTTGCTTTGCCCATCATTGTCGTGCAACCATATACCTCAAACTTGTAGATATTCTTAACTCAAATCCCTATCCTCTTTGTTTGACCCATTGTTTTATGTCGTAGGAAATCTTTTACCTCGCTGAAAACAACGTCATAACCTCTGTCCTCCAACATCGCAACCGAGACCAAGTTCTTCTTCAGATCTGGAACATGCATAACATATTTCAACAGAAATGGTTTACCTGAATCCCTCTCAAAGGTAATGGTTCCAATGCCAGTCGCACTGTATCTACCATCATCGCCCATATCTATATGCATTTGGAGATCTTTCTCCTCCAAGTCACTAAACAACTCCTTGTCTCCCGTCATGTGGAAGGAAGCACCACTATCAAATACCACATCGATCCCATTGCGCTTGAAACCAAGCATGCGATCAAGGAGAAATCAAGTTCAAATTGCGAGGCAAGGGCCTCACCAGTTGCAGCTCCAACAACCTTCTTTCTCTTTTTTTTCTGTGGGCAGTTAATGGCGAGATGCCCATGTTCGCGACAGTGAAAACACTTTACTTTAGACGAATATAGCTTCTTGACTTTAGCCTTGGATTTTGGATGGGATTTATTCCCCTTCCATTTCCTTGCTTTGGCAGCCAAAGTGAAATTCTCTTCATTGTCATTCTTTGATGAAGAGCCATCCCTGGTACTTCGCCTTATCTCCTCCTACACTAGATCCAACCAAAGTCGCTCCCAATCCTATAGTTTCTCCCATCCATTGACAGAGTCCTAATAACTATGCCAACTCTTCGGAAGCCCAAGGAGAGCCAAGCTCACCAAGTCATCATCCACAACCGTGATTCCCACACTCCCCAACTCATCCCTACATTGGACAAACTTCGTGAGATATTTTGGAATATTATCGCCCTTCTCCATTTTGATTTTTCTGAGCTTATCTTTCAGCGCCAACTTCCTATGGTCGTTGTTGCTTTGGAAAAGATCTGTCAAAGCCTTCCACATTTCAAATGGAGTGGCTTTCCCATGAAGGCTTGACACAATATGGACCTTCACACCTTCCAACAGAATTCTTCTTGTCTTCGCTACTTTCTTTTGCCAGGCATCAAGTACTGTAGCATTCGCCGAAGTGGGCTTAGGAACATTGTTATTGATGAACTCTTTCAGACCATTATCATCAAGCACGGTCTCCATCCTATCCTTCCAGTCTATGTAGTTGGAGCTACCCTCAAGTGCATACTCCAACCACAACCCATTGAAATCCATTTCAATGTATACTCAACTGTCACACCAAGAAATTCTTGCAACAAATGCGAATTGTCCACCAGCACAAAACTCAACACTGCTTCAATATTGCAATCTCCAGTGATTAACACTGCTTGGATACCATGTATAAATTATACAAGATGCATGTATATTACCGGAATCCCCTGATCTAACAAATTAATCTTATGTTAAATGCATAATCCTTCCACTTAATTCTTTGCAGAAATTAAATGGCCAATTGCAAAACACATATGAAGCAAAATAAATTGCACATAAACACAGTTGTTTAACATGAAATGTTAAAGCTAAAAACCCCAACTGTCATATATTATGTATATCAATGGAATATGTAACAATCTCATACAAAGCTTAGTACATCAAGCTCTCAGTACAATCAACAATCGTCACACACTGTCATGCAGAAATTTGCATATCTATGCACCAATTTCTTGCCTCCTGACAGCCTGCCTCCACTGCACAATCCCTGCTGAAGAAGATCCATGAATGAATTTGATCTTGCCTTGCCTTGACTATGCAGTCCTCATTGGAAACTCCAATGTCTATTTAGATGCATTGATTGCATCACTATAGTCACAACAGATAGTCCATCTCACCCTTTCACCTATCTCTCCACTGGGTCTCCACTGGAACTGCATGCAAGTAGTTAACTGTTGTATTTGTTCAGTTGCAAGTGAGTCTCTAGTTGTGAATTAATTAAATAATTAATTCACTAAACTCTCACTAGTGTATCTTTAGTTAGAACTAAATACAACTAGCACAACTGAGTTTAACTCACTTAACTGAGTTAAACTAAATAATATCTCACATAACTACTCTTCCAACTCCGTCACAACTTGCCACTATCAGTTATCATTGATTCCTCCATGCATGAGTCACCAACCACCCTAGAAATTGCGTAATTCCTTTAGCCCACTGATTTTCCAAATTTGTTCACTGAAATAAAGTGCTCCAAGAGAATAAGTTGATATTTATTGTCGGATTATTATTAAGGGCTAATAATAATCGACATGCATCTATTTTTCGATTAGCAATCTATAAATTGACTTCGCCCAATCTTCTAAAAATAGAAATTCATCCAAAGATATAATTTTCTCAACAATCTAGAGTCAGCATCCTGCTAACTTTAGAATATGCTCACCATTCTAAAAATAGACATACACCTAAAAATAGCCTGCGGGTCCCACTTAGTGAAGGTGCTTAATTTTCACTAAGCTCATCATCTTGTTGAATCTCAACACCCACAGTGCCACCCGAGGATGTCCCTTTTTATGGAGAGGGGTGATCCAAGGTATCACTTCCTTTTTGGAAAAGAGGTGTTGAAGTCAACAAACGGAAGCCTCAATCGAACGAGGGGGTCACTGATACAAAGGATCAGGATCCTGGATGTGATGGGTTTAACATATGCATGATGGCGAGGGGTGACTGAAAACTGATGATGGGGATTCAGTGGCCCAAGGTTGGAGTATAGAGCTCGGTGGCAGTCATAACTATTTTTGATGGGAAAATTCCTAGAGTCGGTAGGAATTCTAGGGTGGGTATAAACTGGTTATGAATGTCATAATGGCTTTTGTGTGAGGGTGGTATAATTCGACCAAGGGTGACCAGGGACTTCTGCCATGGGAGAAAAAATGAATGAGTGGGTGGGGGACATAGTGCACCATTTGCAGTCTTTGTACACTTACCAAAAGAATAAAATAATGGGGTTTGGTTTGTACAAAACACAGAGACAGGTGCCCCAAAACATGAAAATGTTCGCTCACTGATGATGTGAGGAAGGTGTTTTGTTGAGGGTGGGGGCCCCATTGGTTGGTCTCATGTGTGAGGTTTATGAAGCAGATGAAAAAGTATCGCAGATGGGTTATGCTGATGGAGGTTTGGTGGGCCAAATGCGAGGTGCGATAGTGCACTTTTGATATGCTTGTACAACCTGGTCGTCCGGGAAAGGGGTTTTATTTCATATGCTAAAACTTTACCTTATGCATGAAGACTGAATGGACATGAGTTACTTCCCAGACTAAGGTGGTATGGCCATGGCATCACTATTGTTGTGATATATGATATACTGTGGGTGACGAGCACCATGGGGGGGAGGCTCTATCGACCGACGAGGATGCTTATCATGTGCAAGGTGAGGTGATGATAAACATGGTCAGATGTGTGGACCTATGGATGATTTCTGATGGAGAAATGATGTCAGGATATGCAGAGTTTTTCTAGGACTCTATCATGCTCGGGGTAGAATGATACCTGCTCTGGAACTTTCAGTGGATGGAGCTGTGGATGGTTTTCATATTACCTAGAAAAACAACTAACCCAAGTGAAAGCATGCTATTTATCAAATATTATTGAAAGACATGAAGATGAGAGAGGGCATACATGGCGGCGCTGAAAAAATATTTTTTCGGGGGTGCGAATGTGTGGCAACGCCTTTGGGTGTTACGGAGTGCTGATCACAGTGCTGCTTTTGGTCTCGTAATTGGGCCTTGTGAGCTCTCGTTATGGTCCTCCAAAGGTTCTGAAAAGGGCGATATATAGGAAAATATAGCTCATTTCAATTCATTTGTGTCTGTTGAGTTTTGAGAGGTCAAAGGCTTCTGCGGAGGAGTTCTTGCCATTGCGGTTAGCCTGAGCACCCGGGATTAGCGATTTTATGGCTAGGTAAACTCCATGACGTCCTGCATTTTAATTTTTTCAGTCTGGGGTGCCAGGGTCTGTACAATATTGGTTTGTACAGATTTTGAGCCAATTTTACGTCGAGTGGCAGTCTCGGTATCGACGGTGGCTCCAGTAGTGGTACTAGGAGCAGCAATGGGTCTCGGTGCCCCGCCTGGGGGAGCATTGCCCTAGAGCCATTTTGTACATGGGGAAAGCACCCATAATTAGGATGCTTCCCCTATTTTTGACGACTTATGTGTGTATCTTTTTGGGCTGACCGATGGGTCAAAGACACTATTTTTTGTAGTCAAACACATATATTTTGATATATATATGAGATATATATTTTTTGGCTCTACATGGTGTGCCCCCTGTTTCTACTTATGGATTATGTTATGCTGATGGATATCTATGATTTCTATGGTTTTTTTTTTTTTTTTTTTTAATGTATGATGGTTTATTCGAGATGCATTCCAGTTGAGAATATTGTTAGATATGCGATCAACTGTTTGGTTTTGACTCCTTGGCACATGTGTGAATGTAATGTAGTCAAATTTTCTGCTTAATATTTTTGCACACACATATTTTCTAAATAGATGTGAATCTCGTATCTCAATTGTTTGGTTTAACTGCGACACTACTAACTTGGAATCGAGGTAGATATGAATATGGCGTGTGCCTTGATGTAGGGCGTCTCTCATAAGTCCTATAACAACGTCATATTCTGCCTGATTGTTTGTTGTTGAACCGATGCACACACCATTGGTGGAAAGTCGTGATCGGTCAGGGTGATAGATAACCCAGGCAGCTACTGCTAAACTTTGAGTCCATCTTGATGCTCCATCAGCAAATCCGAAGTAAGGTTCGGGTTTGGTAATCCATTGTGACAATCAAGCACATTTTGTAACAAGTATTTTGGTCAAAAAATTACAGTGGTTGGGTTTGTGTACATTGACTCTAGGGTAGGGCCTTCTTGGCCCTTATGGGTAGAATGTTTTGAGGTAAAGGCCGTTGACGGGGTTGCTGAGGCATGTTTCGTCCGGTTCCGTCAAGATGTATGCCCCCTCGAGGAGGCAATGTTTTATGATGTAGGGTCCTTTCCACAAGGTTTTGAAATTTCCTGGCCCTAAGGCTTCTTTTGCAACATCATGGCGGAGGACTAGTTCTCCCTCGGTGAATAAGTGAGGGTTGATGTGGCAATCGAATGATGCTTTTACCATTTTCTTGTGGGCCTCGTTGTGTTGCAACGATTGTCGTCAGCTTTCGTCGACAAGCTCTAGTTGTACTAGACGCTATTATAGAGGTTGGGTATCATTGAGGAGTTTGATGGTGACATGTAAATGTTGGATCTCACAAAAATCAATGCAAAAGCACAAGGAACCCTGACCTTTTGCGACAGGAATGAGATTGTAATCTTGGGGCGTGGGGGTGGTTGAAATCCTATTTCCAATATACGATGACACAAATCGTATGTGGTGTATTGTGTCATTGGCGTTTGGTGGGGGAAGAATCTTCGTGATGGGAGTTTGCGTAAGTGCAAGGTTGGGTACCTTGTTAGGATGGTCAATTTCTTGTTGGTGGAAATTGTGCCTGGTGCAAAGGTGCTTGAATGTTTCCATTAGTGGGCATGGCTCTGGTTCATGGTTCTGGCCAGTGAAAATGGTGCATGGTACCATTGTGCCAAATGAGTATATTGTGTGGGAATCAAAACTACTCATCGTCCCAGATCTGGATGCTTGGGAAGGATCTGTGGTAGAAGACGAGGTATTCTTCTTCCATTTTCGTGTTGTTGGCTTGTGTGTATCTAACTCTTCAGAGGAGTATATAATTAATGCTACTCTTGCCACTCTTAGCTTGGGGAGATGCTCACATTTAATTGTATGATGAAAGTGTGAACAAATCTGGCAATAAGTACGCGTGATCTTCTCTTGGTTAGAGAGAAGTTTTTGTGGGAGAGAAGAGACTGTGTGAAAACTATTTGCAAGGTGCTTCAGTTCTTTACATTGATTGATCTGGTGGTCAATCAGGTCACATAATCCGCATGTTATCCTAGGTTGGGCCTGGATCATGCTTTGTTGGTGCACCATCTCGGTTTTCCCATCATGTCGATATGGGTGTGCGGTTGCTAGCTTGGGGACGATGTACTTTCTATACCATTTGAGGAGATCTTCCTTTTTCTTCTCTAATGCGTGAATCATATCGATTAGAGGACGAAATTGCGGGATATAGGTACAACATTGTTCATGGTGATTTCCCTAAAATACTAGGCAAAATATCCTAGATATTGGGGTCCCATCATGTTCATTTTGTGGTCTAGTGGTGTACCAACGTCATAATGCTACTAAATCAGGGCAAGTGGTGACCACATGATTGCGCATTTTACATAATGCACATGTTGGTCTTCTTTGTAGAGAGCGGTTGGAGGAAACTAAGGGTTCCTTGATTGTTTAATTTTAAACTGACAGGAAGAGGATGGATCTATTCATCACATCTTCTTGGGTTGTCGAGTTGTTCATGGATTTCGAGTCTGTGCCATATTCTTGGGAGAGGTGGACTATGGTTGATCGCATACAAGTTAGTGCTATGTGGAATCTAAGTATGTAGTGACAATGGCACACTAGGTGATTGTCACCATATATCTGACATGAATACTGGATTTCCATGTTATTGAAATATAATATATGAATTGGATACCATTGATAGAACATTTCCAAAGCTGGGCAATCAATGATTAAATGATCAAGCTCATCGCAGAGTACACAATGCTCGATGGGAGGAGGAGGCATGGCTGGGAGTATTTCCAGTGACTGTCATTCCTCCTGTAGGTACAGGATGGTGCGAGGTTCATCTATAAATGACTGGGTGTAGGGATCCTCTTGATAGGATCGCTCGATGTCGTGTAAGGAATCCCTATATCGCGGGATTTCTAGGAAATGATGGATATAGCACCCATAATTGCTGTAGATGGTGCATGCGTGATTGGTGCACAATGCTTTGCCTTTACTTTTGGTGACATGTTAATTTTTACGGGAATGAGGTGTCGTGATGTCTGCCTCAAAGCTAAGGAGTGGTTTTAATTCATTCAAATTTAGGGAGATGTGGGTAGGGTGTCCTACTACATCACATATGGTGCAACCTAGTGATTCTTGTTGCATGGTCGGGGTCTCCACCCTCTTTCCTCTCTTAGTTTTCTTAGCTGTAATCATCATATTTACAATGGGAATTTCCTTTTTAGGGATGTTTTCGACAGTTTCCTGAATGGGTGGGGCCTCCTCGGGACTGAGGGACTTTAGCGTTGTGGCAGTGATGTGTGTGGCTCCCTTCCTAGTAGGGGGAACGAGGTACCAAACTGGTATTGCAAAAGATATGTTTGGTAACACCACTGTTTCCAAGACTTGATGGGATATGAAACTAGTTGGGGGGTAGAGGAAAGGGGTTTCAGAAGCAGCGTAGGATAGAGAGGCTGTCGTGGCCGAGGACTCGAAATCATTACTGCTCGTGTTCGTGTCCTAACTAGCTTCAATGCTTGATGTTAACATCATGCACATTGGAGCCCCTATGACATCAGGTGATGAATCAAGTATGAGAGGTGGATCTCCTAGGAATGACCCTAGGATGGACGACGCTTTGAACTGGACGGGGCCATATTCTTGGTACCGTGAAAGTGCGTCTGCAGATGTATCTACATAGGGTAGAATGACATCGGTATTTTTTAGGGGCCACTTTTCGCTATGCATTAATTGGTCGATAGTAACGATGCGGTCCTCATGGGGGAACATCATAGTTCAGAATTTGAAAGAGGTGATGACTAACATGGAGTACATATAACTCCGACCAAGGTGTATATTGTAATCCAATGGGTGCCCAAGGCTTCAATGTCTATAAGGACCGTCTTTCCGGCTAAGCAGACTGGGACGTTTTGGTAGAGGTTGACAGGGGCCGAAGGGTGACCATCATATGCTCTAAGCGTGATGTCTAATGGCTTTAGTTCGGGAGACCCTAACTTTTGTGAAACGCTCTTTGACATGATGCATGTGGATGCACCTTCGTCAATGATACATCGGTGAATAGTAATGTTTTGGACCGACACTGGTATCTGAAAGGCAACGATTGAAGGAAGCCGAGGGATGGTTTTATCTAAATCAAAATCCATTATACACGAATTGACAGGGTCGATCGCGCCTAATGCGGAAAGTAAGGCTTTCCGCTGCTTTGGGCATGACTGTAATACCTCCAAAGCTGACATAGCAGCGGGAGATTGGGCTAGATCATCCACAATGCTATAGTTATGGGCTGCTTTGGAATAGTTTCTTGCCCGCCTAGTTGGTCCCCTATCCATCTTTGGAAAAGGTTCAATAGGCATCTTTGATATGGTCAAAGGTTTTGTTGGTGCACTGATACTAGCCCCTGATGCATTGGTGTCTGGTGGGGTGTCGTGATTTCGAGTCTGCGTTCGAAAAAAAAATTCCTCGCCAGTCATGTAGATTTCGTGGCTGTTATTTCTAGAGTTTTCGGGGGTTTTTTGTTGTGTGTTAACTATCCCTTGATGGGGGAAAGGCTTCTGCATGACTACTGTCTGCTAGGAGGATCCTTCTTGTCCACAATTAATCTGTAGCTTCTTCAGCTTAGGGAGGTTGGGACAATGGTGATTGTAATGGCCATACTCACCACAGATCGAGAAAGAGTGGTTTGTTCGAAGAGGTGGCCTTTCATCCTACCTTTGGGAGTTATTTGGCTCCTGGTTTTGATTTCGGTTGGAGTTGCCTCCAGCCTGAGATTGCGGAGGGCGTTGCTGATTGTTGCCCTCTGTCTTTGACTTCCTTTAGGCTTGTTTTTTCCTTTTTTATTAACCGCATTAGGAGGATAGTTTGGATTCTCTTGATTATATGGTTGGCGTGATTGGTTTTGGGAGGGTTTCACAAAGTTCACCTATGCATTATTCTGCATGGGCAGGTCTTATGTTGGGGAATGAGCATAATGTGGTCCCTGGTTTGTAAATGGCTGTTGGGGGGGAGCTCTTCCGCCAGCATGTCTATCTGCGTACTGGGTCCCTTGAGCTGAAGGATAGGGTCCTCCATGCTAATCATGATATGACAACACCCTAATGGTCAAATTTTGTGGAGGTATGTGATGACTTTGGTAGCCGGGTTGTGGTATGTTCTAGGTAGAAACATACGTGTAACCGGGGTATTGAACACTGATGCTTGGGTGACTTTGGGCCAATGACCCAATTAAACTATTTGTAGAGTTCGAGGTTCCTAGAAATTCTTTGTAAGTTTGCAGGTGCGGGGTGTTCGACAAGATATTGTAAATATATCTTGACTGCATATAGATCAGCTCGAGCTGTTGGGCCTTACTGATGGCATCCTCTTTAGATATGAGCTTTTTTTATACCACATCTTTCGAATCTCTGTGTTGAGATTTTTTAGGAACATGTCTAACATAACTCGATCATCGAGTTTGGCTTTGCATAACTACAACGCCGTCGCCATTCATGGAGATGGTTCGAGATATGGACGGTGGGATTTTGCCTAAAGTGGGTCAGTAACTCCATTCCAGAATCGTGGTGGATGGGTAACTAAAAATAGGTCAAGAACACAGTGGCGAGGGTGCTAAAGCTTCCATGTGTAGCAGAGGGTTGCTCCACATACTATTTCATTGCTACTCCAATTAGAGTGTATTGAAACAGTCTTAGTCGAATAGTATCATCAACGATGTTGTTCAAAGAACACAATAGGTGGAAATTCATAACATGATTTACGAGGTCTTCTGCTTGCTTTCCTTTGAACTTTGGAATGTCTGAAGGGAGCTTCATGGGAATGGGAGGCCACATGGGGTTGTGTGCAATGGGTTTGTTTTTCAACTTGGTTAAATATGGTAGATTTAACGAAGCTAGAAAAGGTGACTACGAGGTCGTAGCCATTGCGACTTGTTAAAACACAATGTTCTGGTTAGGAATAGGGTGTGTCTATGACATAACCTGGTGTGCATTCACTTGGATTCCCGAATGGGTAGCACTCCTCTGCCCTCTAGGGGTTGTGGGAGGAATGGTGTGTGGTGACCCTGTGGAGGTGTTCACCAGTGTGGCATTGGGAGACCGACTAGGGTTCCCAACTAAAGATGCCCCAATAAAGGATGAACCAGTAATGGTGGTAGTGTTCCTTCTTTGACGCCTAAATGTTAAATGACCTGGAACCCCTCCCGATAATGGGGGAAAGTCCAAAAGACGTCTAGATTGACGAGGTCCCATTGGGTCCATTCTGGCGTCGACTAGGTATGGCTTTGGAAATATTTGAGAAGATAGAGATCATAGAAAAAATCTGATCGCATACATAAAACAAAGCGAAAATAAAATAAATTTTCCCTTTAGATTAATCCTATGTGATCAGTCAATCAAAAGATATGGTTTTTTATACTCAAATACTAGAAGACCTAATCATCCTCACACGCTCAAATGTAACTGGGCCTTGAGAAGATATCTTGCAAATGTTGGCACAATGTCCCGTAAGAGCTGGTGACGCCCCCAATCAACTAAAGAAAATCCACCAAGGTAAGGGTAGAGGATCTAGTGCTTGCCTGCACAGTCACCTATAGGGAAAGGATGCCCTAATTTTGGCCACTAAGCACCACCATCCCACATGAGCATTCAAGTATTGGGCTTCTTGGTAGTTCAGCTAACAGTACCGAGTATCAGCCGGGTCAGGTAGCCCCAACTGATATTGCACACACTACACCTAAGCCTAACCCCCTCTGAATCAGGTCTCTGCCGCGCTTGGGTTTTCTTTTCCGTGGGCTGATAGGTGGATTTGAAAGTTCCATAAACATTCAAATTCTATGTTTCAAGATGAAGAATGATCAAGGTGACTTATTGGATGCCTACCCCCTTGATCCTAACTTAGACTATAAATTATTTTGTGGCCCCTGTGGGGGGAATTTAGTAAGTTTTGCTAAGTTAGTTTTAGGTATCTTTACTTTGGTTAGTGTGTGGATGTGTGTGAGCAAAAAGTGAACAAGCACATAGTTTGAACGTGTGGATATGCGATGATCCTTTTCAAAATCCCCTATTTAAACTATGCTCTATTGTTCCTTGCTCAAAAGAAAAACATGTGCAGATATGGGCCACTTTCTATTTTTCCTAGTTAATCTATGTGATCAACTATAGGGAGATGGCAAGTTGTGAATAGAGAGTGTTCATATGCTTGCCTAGGATCACCGGAGGGTGCAAAGGCAACAGAGATTACTTGCTCTTCTATCGACAATTCAATCCTGGTCCCGAAATCCTAGTGAAAAAATTGAACTAAACTAATGAATTTTACACTAGGAAAAGAACTAGCTAAGCATGCGTGGACTTGGGCCACTTACTTTGGCTAATTACCTAGGTGTTTTGGTACCTAAATTTTCAAAACATAATTGTTTTCAGAATGCAAGTTAATTTTCCCCCTATTTAAATTATGTGTCTAACTTTGCAAAAATCAACTTGAAATAAAACTAACACAAAGCCTACCAAAAGTAGCTAAGAGTGAGTTTTAGAAAGCTGCGGGGCACCTCAACCAATGCTGGTAGATGTATTATGGGCTACCAGTCACCTTTACAAGCAGGGAAAGATGGAAATATTGGAGAAAATTTCCATTCTATTTTTTGTGTGCAAAAGGCTAAAACAGGAATGATGTCTACGTGCATGTCAGCTCTGAACGCACACCTTGGGGCGCACCCGTCTGTGAGAAATGCACCAAATTTCCTACAGAGTAGTTTTTTGGAGCTCTTCTGCTTCAGTCTCTCACTTGGGATGAACCAGGAAATGAAGGAGAGAAAGGCGGAAATTCTAGTCCAACTCCACAACAAAGACGAACGTCTCTGCATAAGGGCACAACCACATAACTTGGAAATAAAAGTCACTGGAGTCGCCAATCCTGTGTTAGTGTGTTTGGTGCAAGTATGTACGAAATCACACCAACTTAAGGGGTGTGGTTTTCCCTCTTAAGTTATTGGTCACAGGAATAAAATAGATGGAGTCAAGCAAGTTAGTGGAACATGATAGAACATAAACATACCAGATAGAGAAATAGCATGCATATTCAAACATAAAAAATAAACTAAAACTAAAACAAATAAAACAAACTCTCTAAATAGAGTCAAACAACTTCAATAATCCAAACGGTGGCGCCTACATCCCCTCTTATTAACTGCGGGTAGGAAATGAGGAGGAAAATTTAACCCACTTGCTAAGGTGCCCTTAGAACTAGGGGTTCTAAGTCCCGATGCAAGGACGTATTTACTTCCAAGCTGCCTTGGCACAAAGTCTCCCTCTCTCTACTATGGTGGTCTGGAGTTTTTGGATGGCCAACAACTGAGTCCCCTCTATCTCTACTTCGGATCACACACTATTGGTATTGCTTGGGGAAATTCTAGCCAACATAATAATGTGCTCTCATGTTGTTCATCTCTTGGTGGCCTTTTATAGGAGAATTCAAATCCTCCTTCCCTCTCTTGGTACATTGTGGATAGTGACCCAAGAGAGGAGGGTGATTCCATTGTGTGCCACATTTATTCCATTGTGTGCTACCTTGATGTCCTTAAGGAGGCTTGGGCAGGTGTCCTTAGGCAGCCTCAAGTGTGGAATCAATGTCCTAGAGTGTGCCTTGTGGTCCCAGAAAGTGACTTCTGCCACTCCCAGGATTGCGCGCTTTTCTGGGAAACAGGCGCGCAAAGGCGCATTTATCGAAGACTTTTGCTCGCAAAGGCACATTTGACTAGTCCTTCTTGTACGCAATTTTATTTTTCCTTTAGACCTTAGAATTTTTAAATACTTTTAGATTCCCTAATGTCTCTCAACCTTGTAAATCCTTCTGCCTGACATTAAATAATGTCACCTTTGCTTGTACGATTTTACAGTGATAACACCCGTGACCTTCTAATCAGAAAGGTACTTAGCAACGAGAACTCTACCAATTAAGCTATCCCTTGGAGATTTCTATAATAAAATTATTTAACTAAACCAATTTAACTTAATTAATTATTATTGAATAGTATGTAATATTAACTAATTAATAAAATAATAATATTAATATTGGGGATATGACGCCGTTAGGGTTTTTGAAGACCAGCGAAGCGTCGGAACATAGGTTTGTGAAGAGTGAGGATGAGAGATGTCGGACGTGGGAGGGTGGGGATATTGATGCTGGATTTCTTCAGAACTGACACATATTCAGTTTTCCATCGTTTTTAACCTCTCAGATCTACACAGAACTGGAAACTTGATAGTGGAAAATGGTTTCTGCCACGACAGAAGAACCCTGTACTAGATTGTTGAACTTAGTCATTATGGGCGAAAAGAGGCTCCGAACTCTACATATGTGTTTTTAGATGGGTGGTTTTCTGATAATGCGGGTGTCCCTTGGGCCCTGGAACATCCAATCCCGTCGGTGAGGCAAAAGGGTTATTTTTTGTGGCACTCTTACAATCTTTGGAACGAAGCAGCGTCTTCATGGATGCTGGTATTTTCTTGTGGCTCCTCACGATGTTGCTGGACTCTGGCTATTCATTGCAGCGGGTGTGACCTTAGGCAACTGTACCACAATTTTTCCTTCCCGGAATTCGAATCTATGGCCACTTTCATGGTGGGCATGCCTTGGTTTTGGCTTGGGGTGGGGCGTAGCCTATTGGCCCTTTTGTTGGGGCTTGGGTTGGGGGGAAATTCCCTCTTCATATATGTTCCTGCCCTCGACAGCCTGGGGTGTGAGTGGAATTTGGATCATTTTCCTCCTCATGGAGGCATGTTCTTTTTGCTCCATGTTTTAGTTCTTAGACACAATACATTTCTGAATGCATTTTCATTTCGGACTCCAAAAACGAAACAGAGTAAAGACAACACAACAGATCCATACTCCCTGAAAGAGGTAATCCCCTCTTGTTTTCTAATCTTTATTAGTCCCCCTAGGGAATTTTTTTTTTATGATGGGTACATGACTTCGACATAGTGTTTCAAATGAAACAAAAAATCATGGAGTTGATGGGTTACTCTGTTCAGCTACAATCTCTGTTTAGTGGAGGTCAGTCGCTTCAATACTGCTGGTCTATGAAGGACCACTCTATGGCCTTAGGGGCGACCATCACCCTTATCCTTTGCCTGAGAGGGGGTGCTCTGGATCTGGGAAAATATAAAGCTGCAGGGGGTGAAAAGGGGAATAAATCCTCAAATCAGGAGCAAACTAATGGTGGCCCATCCTACAAGAATATTTTACAGGGGAAAAAATTTGCAACATTACCTCCAGAACAATATGGAAATGCCCCACAACCATACACAATAGAACAGCTGGGCCAAACACCAGCATTAAAGATAGATAATGCAGAAACAGAGGAACATTGTGCGACATATGAATCCCGAGAGTTAATATGTAATTTTAATTGCTTTTGGCCTAAACCGATGGAGCTTTTCCATTGGATTTTTACACACTGGACCACAAATTGTGAAATTCATCTCTGCTCCAAAGGGTTTTTTATTGTAAAATTTCAATCCTTAGAGGATAGAGATATTATTATTCGAGAAAGACCATGGTTCTGGGGATCCACCGACATTTTCATCACCCCATGGTTCCCGAATTTTGATGCAAACACTATGGCAGTCACTAGAATGACAGTATGGGTCAGATTGTATAATCTTCCCCTTCATTTCTAGAATGAACAGGTCCTTGAAGGTATTGGGAACATTACTGGGCGATACATGAAAATGGATATATAAATATTAGAAGAGAGAATCTACACCTTCACACATGTCTGTGTGGAAGTAGATCTCAACAAAGGTTTATCGAAAAGCATCTTGATGATCCACAAACAAAAAAACTGGTTGCAACCACAAGACTATGAAAACACTGCATTTAGATGCATAATTTGTAGGCAAACACGACAATTACAAAACACATGTCCTAGTGCCAAGAAACAAAATCGAAAAAATAATAAGAGTGGGAACCAAAACAAATGTTGGCAATATTCCCCACCTATGCGGGAGGAGGATGTGGCAGAAGAAGAGGACGAAATTGTCCCTATGGAAAAAAATCATACAACAAATGAACCAGAGGTACAAGGGAATGCTTCAATAGATCATATTGATCTACAGAATCTTCTGAATCAGTTAGACATGAATATAGAGGACACAAGAAATTGTGGGAATAAACGACATCATTTTTCAGATAACTCAGATTCAGATCAGGACAGTGGAACCTAGGTAGAAGATAATCAGATTGTCCTTGTCTCCTCTGTGACATCACAGGGTGAATGGCATAAAGTATAGAAGAAAAAAGGAAGAAAAACTTGATCTGCATGGCTCTTCCCCCCATTCCTGTGGCTGGGAATGTTTGTGTTGTCTGTCTTTCTTTCTTTCCTCATATATTGTTTTGTGTTGACGCATCTTTGTTTCTTGCGTACAACCTTGTTTCAGGCCTGCTTTTGTTCTGTGTGACCTACCGCCCTTTGGGGCGTTACTTCATATGGAATGCTGTGGCATCTACGATGTAACTTTTTACTATTTATAAAAAGTTCAATTTTTTCTTTGGGAAAAAAAAAACAATATTTAATATTAATTAATAATAAAAAACAATAATCAATTATAATATACAAAGAGAGATGGTTGTTCATATCTTGAATAAAATAATATACATGTGTATGTATATATGTAGAAGCATTTTATGCAAAAAGAACTAGTTATTTACTCATATGTCGAACAGAAAAATATACATACATATAGAATTTAAAAACATAACCATTAACACTCAAACAACCTCAAAATTGACACAATTTACAAGCAAGTAGGTTTCTTCATTTATTTTTAACACATAAGTAGAATAATGGTTTATTTTTAAGACATAGGTAGATTTATTCGTTTATTTACAATAAAGTAGATTTCTTCGTTCTATGGTGACTGATCTCGGGAACATAAGAGGAATATTGTCCCTGTTCAAGCAGTCTATTCATCTCTATTAGAAAATGAAGTGTTTAATGGCAAAGGCCATTGTAGCATTTCAAGAGGTAGGAGGAGACCCAAAGGCAATTCCATATTGGCTGAGATGGATAGAGATATTCAGGCAATAAAATTTCAGATACATCACCAGAATGTGCACCTAGGTCGAATGAAACATCAACTCCAAAGTATGCATCAAGTAGATATGCCTAGATCAAGTGTCAAGGATCCGAAACCTATTGAATCTTTAGATGAGTAATTCCAAGTATTTCTAGAAGTCTAACTTTTTTTTGTTGGAACATGAAATGGGCAGATAACATTTACTTTTTTATTAGTATGTTAAAATATATAGTAGATACTATACCTTACAAGGCGTTTAGAGACATGATTAAATTGTTTCAACTTTGGTTGGCTTTTAACTCTTTGAGGTAACCAACAGACCTAGTTTCCTTCGAGCAAGTTGAGGCTATCAAGCATAGAATCTGATAATGTAACCTATTGTTTTTTTTATTTGAATGAATAGAGAGGCACTACCAAATTTACAAAAAAAAACATGTAACATTAAGTAACTGAGTAACTAATGGTTTGATTTGTTTTAACACTTGGTAACTAATATATTTTTGGATACATATTTCACTTACTATCCCAAGGACGTTTCACATCACTATTTTTCTTCCAGGACGTTTTATGTGTGGGAGAAGACAACAATGACATCGTTGAAGAGTCCTAAAGTTGTTAATATTGGGAACACATGAAAATGTCCAATCTTACCATTGTCTAGTATTAAAGTTTATCACCCACTTATTGTACTCCCAAGGACGTTATCCTCGTATGTTTACACCATTGTTACCAATCCTTCGATAATAGTCGCTTCACAAATGGTTGTGTGTGTTTGGATTTAACCTTTCTACCTTCACCTAAAGTTGAAATAGGAAGCCTCTGATTAACTATCTAATTAGTTCTTTGTCATAATGTGTGAGTTCAATTTTCCTTGGATACATTAGGGTCAATTTCCAATATGCTAAATGGGTTGGGCCCAGGTTGCCTTAGGGATTATTACTGAAGAAAGAAAAAAATTGGTTACTTGACTTCATGATGATATTTTTCATATAATCAATTTGCAAGGTCCATTTTTGTGTTTAGTTGGATAATAATTTTGTATAATATTATTGGTTTCATCATATTCTATACTCAAAGTGGAAAATTTGTGTTTCTCTTTCTTGAGACAAAGCATAAAATCCATGAAACATGGCTAATTTGGGCAATTAAGGTTTAGTGTTTCTTCCCATCACCAATCGAGCATGCAACACTCCATTGCCATAGAAAAATAATTTCCACAATTTCCCATCGCCAATGGAGCATGCATCATTCCATTTCCACATAAAAGGCATTTCTGTAATATTTCAACGTTAAATGAGATTTCCTTAAACAACAAATGTTGAACCTATGCTTCGAAAACACCAATATGAATGTCTCTCTACAAGTGAATGATAAACAAAATGTCTATTTACAATGTGTGATAAACGTAGGGTTTCAGGGCTTTAAATTTTCTTAAAAGGAGGAAATTTTAATTTATTTCCTGCAGTAGATTAAGAACTTTTTAATTGATTAGGTGGAAAATTAACTATTACTGAGAAGTTTATTATGTAAGTTTATAAGTTTATTATGATCTGGTTCAATGATTAGGTGGGTAAGTTTAATCTTGTAGTTTAATTTTGGGTAAAACTATGTGTCTCTGATTTGCCCTACGCACACTTTTTCAATTGAAGAAAAAACACTGATATGATAAGTTTTTTTTGAGAGTGCAAGCTTCTATGAACAATAACATTTTAAAAATATATAACTCTTTCGGGAAATCACATAATAAATTTCGGAATCGACGCGTTTCAAACTACCAACTGTAATTCATCTTCAAGATAATGAAGAATGGTTGATCTGACATATGTATTTATACCATGAAGAGAGAAGCAAACGGTCGCAACCCAAGAAAAGTTAAAAGTTAAAAGTTAAAAACGATAAAAAAGTAGGATAAATAAAAATATAAAACAAACCAAAAAAACCCTGAAATTATAACAGTAAAAAACGGTCATCAATAAAAATAAAATACAAGCTAAAAGTTAAAAAGTCAAAGTCAAAAAAATAAATAAATAAAAATAAAGGATTTAATCAATAGATAAAAACATTAATAAATAAATAAAAAATAAAAATAAAAATAAAATTATTTTTGGAACATTGTAATTTTATTTTTGTTTTTGATTTATTTATTAATGTTTTTATCTATTGATTAAATCCTTTATTTTTTTTTTATTTTTTTTTTGGCTTTGACTTTTTAAATTTTAGCTTGTATTTTATTTTTATTGATGACCGTTTTTAACTGTTATAATTTCAAAGTTTTTTTGTTTGTTTTATATTTTTATTTATCTTACTTTTTGACCGTTTTTAACTTTTAACTTTTAACTTTTCTTGGGTTGTGACCGTTTGCTTCTCTCTTCATGGTATAAATGCATATGTCAAATCAGTCATTCTTCATTATCCTGATGATGAATCACAGTTGGTAGTTCAAAACGCGTCGATTCCGAAATTTATTATGTGATTTCCCGAAAGAGTTATGTATTTTTAAAAAAATTTCTTTGACACACTTTTTCAATTGAAGAAAAAAGACTGATTTATGATAAGTTTTCTTTGAAAAAATATTGTTTTTTTGAGAGAGAATCGTAAAAAATTTCCTCTAATTCTATTTAGTTTTTTAATTTTTTAATTATAATAAAAAAATTTAAGATAATTATTTAATTAAATATATTTTATGGGTTGATATATTCATAAATTAATCGAAATGGTTGTTTGATGCCCATTTATACTATGATAAAATCGTGTTTTTTATAAATCGAGAACATTCATTTTAAATGGTTGTTCGTTTATAAATTTAAAAGATTCAATTTATTTGTAAATTAATTTGATCACATTGTATTTTTATTGTATTTTTATATTTAATGTAAATTTTTGTTTATAAAGTATTTCATTTTCAATCAGCAGTAGAAAAATTTATTTTTTCTCCATAAATAATAACAATTTTTGTTTTTCCTAATAATTGTGATTTAACGCAAAAGTATAATCTTGCGAATATTTTTTTTCTCTATTTCAAATGCTAACGATCTAACTTCTTTTAGGGTTATATTCTTCTCATAGAAAAACTCTCTCAGTAAAAGTAATGCTTTTAATGATCGTATAAAACTTCGAGTTATGTGAGTGTATTCCTTTTATGCTTCATTCTGTCTTTCGTAAAATATATTATTGATCTCTTTCATTTCTTAATAAAGTGTCCTTAACTACCCCACTTTCATTACTATCAAAGGATTTATTAAAATCTATTTAGATCACCATCAATATTTCAATGAAATTTATTTTCATTTAACTTGCTTGTTACATGAATTCACACACTTTTTTTTTTTCAGAAGGAAAAAAACAGCTGTTTTATATTGAAAATATTCAAAACAGTACATGTTACATAGCGATACAGCGCATGGAATCACTGTATCAGAGGAATAATAGAGCAAAGATGAAGCAGTCTAATACATCGGAATAGCCCCATAAACTCCGGCAAAGAGTATTGGACGTAAGCCAAATGATGATCATGAATCACAAATTATACCACGACAAAAAACAAGGATCCATAAACACTAACTTGCTTGTTACATGAATTCACACACTTTCATACGCTAAATTATCAATACATAAACACTATTGTATCCCTTAGTTGATTTTTTTTTATAAATTTGAAATTCCATCTAAATTCCTAACTTCAATAACATTATTTAGTTTAAGCCATTCCAAAATCACCTTAACTTTCTACACTTCCATGCAGAAAATCTTGTTAGTATATAATAAGTCCAAGGTACAATGAATCCTTTTTAAATAACTTACAATTCTTCAAATCAATCCATAAATATTTTTAATCAAAGTCTTAAACGCCAATGTTGTATCTTATAGATGCTTTCATTTTCTCTTATTATATGTCAAAATCATCTAGATGCATAGTTACAAACTTTCTAATGTATAGTAGCAACAACACACATCAATTGCATGATTTTACTTGGCACACTAGAAATCCTACATTACATAACTAACCACTCATATAGTCCTTTTGTTTTGAATTCTATTCTCCATTCTTAACCTTTTTTAATTATACTTTAGTGATACCCACTCTTCTATTTATCTTCATAAAAAATTTGGTGTCCCAAATTTTCCATGCTCCTTAAAGGAAGTCTATTTCTAGATATTGTTGAAAATGGCACCAAGAAAGATTCTAATTTAAATTTCCCTTGTATTAAATTAGAAGAAAATTGTAATTCCACATCACATGAAAACTTGTACGAGTTAACTAAGTTAGTTTGACTTAGTTTTTTCAGTTAATTCGAGTTGAGGGTCTAACTTGAGTCATGTAGAGTAGTTCCTACATTTTAGGTGCCTTCGTTGAGTTTATTTTGAGTTTTAATTAATTAACTCAGTTTATCTAAGTTAAATTCAGTTTAACTAGTTCCAACTGTTGGAGGAAGTAGTGAGAGGTTAAAGTGTGGAACTTGAATTTGAACCACATGTAGTGATCAATCAGATAACTGATAAATCAACTAGAAATAACTCATGCATGTCAAATCAGAGAAAGGCCCAATTGAGATTGGAGTTCAAGGGCAGTGTAATATCAGTTTTATAATCATCCAAATTGTACAAGTGGTGCATGAATTCAGAAGAAGGAATTAGATGAATTGCGAGTTTGTGGTTGGAAATTTCCCTAATTAATAGGGGCTAATTACCCAAGGAAAAAACGCAAGGAAACAGGGATCCTGACAAGCATAAAATTGGTTAAGTATTGGCCTAGGCTTGTCTGGGAAGTAGTGAGACAGATAGATATAGTGCAGAGGTTTCTCTAGGTTGAAAAAAGCATTGTAATCTTCTCATATTTTCTGAATAATGTAATATACAAATACTGGGGTTTTTATCTGAGGATTTCCCCAAGAAATCATTGTGTAATGTGTGATTGGAATTATTTCTGCTGTATACTTTGTGATTTCGCAATCGTAATTGGTTTCTACAATTGGTAAAGCGTATTAAAGTCTATTGTTTTAGCATATTACAATTAGCAGTTTAAATCTACATGGATTTTCTACATGGTATCAGAACTGAAATCACTATAGAAGAGAAGAATATGAGTTTGTACTTACAGGAGGAACAAGTTTTGCAGATATCTTCTTTGGAGTTAGCAACAACATCAGGATGGAATTCTATGGTCTCAGGCTCGAGTATGCCCTTGAGGGTAGCTAGAATTACATTTCATGGAGAGACCAGATGGAAGTAATATTGGAGGACAAAAAATTGAAGGAGTTCATTGATAAATACATCCTGAAACTAACTCCAACTAATCTAGAGGACCTAGGAGAGTGAAAGAAGTGTGTAGCAAAGGCGAGAAGGATTCTATTGGAAGGAGTTCAAGATCATATTATCTCGAACCTCCATGGAAAGGAAACTCCATATGCAATGTGGAAGGCCTTAACATATTTGTTTCAGAACAACAGTGCCCACATGAAGCTGCCATTGAAGGAAAAGCTGAGGAAAATCAAGATGGAGAAGGGCGAGACAATACCAAATTACTTGAACAAGTTCACCCAATGTTGGGATGAGCTTAGAAGTTTTGGTGCTACAAATTTTAAAGATGATCTGGTCAACCTAGCACTCATATTTCTTCCCAAGAGTTGGAACAACTACAAATATTTGGTAAATAGGAAGGAGAAGCTACCAGAGTGGGAGCGTTTGTGGTTCGACTTGGTGCAAGAAGAGATTCAGCGGAACACCAGAGATGGATCCTCATCAAATCATGATGATGAGGAGAACTGTGCCTTAGATGGAAAGTAAAAGAAATCAACAGGGAATTCATCCCATCTCAAGTCAGATTTTGGTCCGACGAGAAAGAAGGACTTGTCAAAGATTAAATTTTTTCATTGTCGCGAGGTGGGACATTATTCCATAAAGGGTCTGCATAAGAAGGTTGGAAAGAAGCCCTCAGGAGGAGCGGCAGGTGAAGCTCTTTCTTCACAATTCAAGTTGGATTTCACCTTCATCACATGCATGTTGTCATCCATGATAGGTATTGTGTGTTACTTGGATAGTGGAGCCTCATTCGATATGACCGACAACAAGGAGTTATTCAGTAACTTGGAGGAGAAGGACCTCCAGATAAAAATCGAGATGGGAGATGATGGAAGGTACAACATGACCGACATCGGTACTATTACTTTTCAAAAGTAGTCTATTTCTCCTCTCGTGTTAAAATATGTCATGTATGTTCATGGTTTAAAGAAGAACTTGGTTTTAGTTTCTGTGTTGGAATACCGTGGCTATGATAGCATTTTTAGCAAAGGAAAAGCATTCCTTCATCACATATCCATGGGACAAGTGAATAATATTGGGGTTCTGGTAAAGAACCTCTACAAATTGGATGTAGAATATTTTTTTGTTTTGAGCACAAAAGAAGAGAAGGCACAAAACCAAGACATTGGTGAGTTATGGCATAAAAATATTGGGTTTTCTACATCACATAGCCTTGAAAATTATGCAATATATTTCTATAGGACTTCCCAATGGTTCACTTGAGTAGTGTGATACATGAAAAGGGTGGACATTGGGGAAGTACACCAAAGGAACCTGCCATGATAAGGACAATTGAGTGCAAGTGATCCTTCAAATAGTTCACTCATATGTGTGTGGACTATTCTCGATAGCCTCGACCGCCAAGCACATGTATTATGTGATTTTTGTAGATGATTTTTCATGCAAGTGTTGGATATTCTTCATGCATAAGAAAGACCAGACGTTCTCAAAATTTTGTGAGTTCAAAGCACTTGTTCAGAAAGACACAAATAGGAAAGTTAAGGCTCTTAGGAGTGACAACAGTGGAGAATATGTGTCAAATGATTTCAAGAACTTCTGTGCATTAGAAGGAATTTGAAAGGAGTTAATAACACCTCATAAGTCATAGTAGAATGGGTTTGCAGAAACAAATAAAATAATTATTGTGGGACCTGACTCGGGAAATGTTACATGATCAGGGCCTACTGTTACACTTGTGGGTTGAAGCATGCAACACAACGCTATAAGTGCAGAATATAAGTCCTCATTGGATTATCAAGATGAGTACACCATAAGAAGATTTTTCAGGTAAGAAACCAGATGTTGTACACTTTATAATATTTGGTTCATCAGTTTATTGTCATGTTTCCAAGGATGCATGGAAAAAGCTTGAACCTGCAGCTGAATTGGGAATATTTTTGGGGTATACTGATACACCTAAAAACTATCAGGTGTACCTTCCATATTAGATGATGAAAGTTGTTCGTAGAGATGTGAAATCCTATGAAGAGAAGGTCATGAGAATTTCCCTTGAGAGGGAGCTTCAGCTGCACGCATATGAGGAGATTTTGGATCCAAAAGAAGAACCTCAGAATGTTGTGGAGAAACCACAAGTAGAGGAGCAGAGAGTGGAAGCACCCAATCATGAAAAAACATATATATATGGAAGGAAGCGCACTAAAGAGGTTTAAATATTGTTGTATGATGCTAGAGAGAATGTGGGAGCACCGACATCACAGTGCAGACAAAGGAGGTCACTAGATCAGTACATTGGCTACATGAATTTCATGAGTGAGAGTGTAGAGACTAAGCCATCCTCATTCGAGGAAGTAGTGAAATAAATAGTATGTGTTGATGCCATGGTAGAGGAGTATCACTCCATTATCAGGAAAAATGCATGGTAATTTTTCCCAAGACTAGAGGAAAAGTCAGTGTAGGATCTAGGTGTATCTACAAGGTGAATCAAGTAGCATATGGGAGTGTCGAGAAACAAAAGGCCAAATTTGTGGCCAAGGGGTTGTCTCAGGTGGAGGGAATTTATTACAAGGAGAAATTTGCTCTAGTAGCAAGGTACTCTTCAATCATATCTATTATTGCACTTCCAGTAGAGATGGGATGGAAGATACATCATATGGATGTGAAGACAACTTTCCTCAACTGAGTGATTGAGGAAGAGGTGTACATATAATAGCCAGAAGGATTTGAGACCTTCGACAGAGAGTCACATGTGTGTAGACTCAATCGAGCATTGTATGGATTGAAACAAGCATCTCATGCTTGGTACACCAAGATCGACAACTATTTCACTCAATTAGGCTTCACCAAAAGTGAAGCAGATGTAAACCTTTACCATATAGTAGTTGAAGGTAAATTAATTATTATAGTATTATATGTTGATGATTTAATTCTAACAGGTGATGAGAATCTGATAAAATATCGCAAAGAATATTTGGAAAAAGAATTCAAAATGAAAGACATAGGGCTCATGCATTATTTCCTTAGTTTGGAATCTTGGAAAGGAGATGGGGAACTACTTGTCTCTGAGGGAAAGTATGCCAATGAGATACTAAATATTTTCACGTGGAGAGAAAAACAACCATGGAGACTCCTCTAGTAGGGAATTGGATGAAGGAAGATGCTACTTCAGGTGAAGTGGTAGAAGCTACCATTTATTGACAACTTGTGGGTTTACTTATGTACTTGGTGAACACATGACTAGAGTTGTGTTATGCGGTTAACCAACTTATTAAAGAAATGGTCGAGCCAACCAAAATCTATTGGAAGGAAACCAAACATGTGTTGAGATACCTCAAAGGCACCACTTAGTTTGGTCTTTGGTACAGACAGATAGAGGGAGTGAATTTTCAAGGCTTCACAGATGAAAATTTGGTAGGGAGTGCATCAACGAGGAAGAGAACTTTAGGAGGAATCTTCAGTATTGGGTTAGAAAGAATTTTTTGGTACAACAAGAAGCAGAGATCAGTTGCACTAAGTTCAATAGAAGAAGAGTACATTTCTTCTAGTAAAGATACTTGTGAGGCTATCTTGATGAGGAAGATCCTTTTTGGGTTATTTGGTTAGTAGATGGATCCTATAGTGAGTTACTCTCACAGCCAGAGTGGTTTAAACTATCGATGAATCCAATTTTTCAGTATAGGTCCAAGCATATTGAAAACCCATACCACCACCTCAGATATTGTGTGTAGAGGCAGGTCATGATGCTAGAGTAAATTCCTACAAAGGAACAAGATGCAGACATCTTGATGAGGGCACTGTTAAGAGGAAAATTTGATTTCCATAGACGCATGATCAGAGTATCCGATTGTAGTATTCCCAAATGGGGAATGCAGCAATACAATGCAGATTTGCAGGAAAATAACACAGATCATCAAAGACAAAGAAGGAGGCCAATATGGAGACCTTTCAAATGTATTTACAGCAGAAAAATAGATGTACAAGATGGCACATGATATGCATAACAGGAAATACAAGTCTCAAATAGAAGAAAATACTCAAAAAGATGTGTTGCAACCATGTATCAAGACTGGAAATTGCTTTACAACGTTATTTTATTGAGCCGCAATAGCTGAAGATTACACTTTAGATCTATAGAAAATAAGTGCATGAAAATTCAGATCTACAATAGATCCATACACTATATAGGCTCTTCTTCATAATCCCATTGGGGTTTTTAGCCTTACACCACGTACAACTTGTAGATCTGAGTTTTAAGACTGCAGATCTGCATAAATATTCAGATCTGGAAATGGATTTGATATGATATGAGCAAGAGAATGATCCCCTCCAATGGATCTCCAAAGTGAAGGCAGATCCCCAACACTTGAAAACCAGCTCTCCATATGGTATGCCAAAAGACCCTGCAACAACACCTACAAGAATAACAAAGATCTGGAAGCAAAACTACGTTGTAGGGTTTAGAATATGTTTGGCCACATGCCAAGATCAGAAAATGAAGCTCAAGATGTCCAATACTCTCCTCCCAATGGAATAAAAGCCTCCTCCACTAAAAAAGAGCATTGAAATGGCTTAGATCTGAATATATCTAACCTCCACTTGCTCCAGCTTGCAGAGACAACCAAACCCTCAACATGATCTGCGTTTTAGTTGAAAGAAGAAGCTTGGCATTCAGCTAGATAGTGGACTATGCAACACAAACTCTTCCGAGAGGCCTCTCAAGGAAAAAGGTGGGATTCCCGATCAGGAACACCCAATGCTGAACAACATTAATTCTCAACTAAACAAAAAGAGAATGATATATGTCTAAACAGACAATATATTCAGAAATATAATAACCATCAACAACCTTCTCATGCTGCCATCCTCTTCCTTTTATAAGTTTAAGAGCTTGCAAACCCTAAACCACCTTCAATGAAATCACTCCTTTCACACAAAGAATCTCCATCTAAAACTGTGTTGTGCCTCATTGATGGCCACTCCTCCATGACAGTGCTGCAAATTTGGTCAAGGTTGACCCAGTCAAAATGTCCAGCCCCTTTTCACACCTAAGGGTGCTTGATTTAGCAGCCAAGATTTAGCCTTTTTACATTTGGCATTGATTTAATCACTGTTTAGGAATATTATGGACCTCCTTTACACTTTTATTCTTAAAACAAAGAAATAAAACAAAAATGAATATTCCAATTAGCTTAGGACTAATTTGGAATATTATAGTCCTCTACTCCCAAATGTTGCTTATCCTTAAGCAACTGATAAGGTGAGTGCTGCAAGTCTTCTCCTCCTCCATAGGTGACACCATCATGTGATAAGCTTCCTCCATAAGCTAAGTGTTCACCGATCCATCCCTCCAGGAATTTCTCCTCCAAAGTTCTCATGAGATGTAAATAATCCATCCCATAAGGAGATAATAGCTCAAGTGAAACAAAAATGGCTTGCCCAATGTTCTCCCTGAAACATGTAGCATAAGATACATGGAGAATATCCATCCTATAGGGCACATGCATACCTCCTATCCTCCCTCCATACATTCCCATAAAAATTACAAATACATCATCAATGTACGGGAGAAAAACTACATACATACAAACTGAAATTTGTGCATATGGAGGTGGGTTATAGTCCCACATGTGGAACCAACGCAGTGCATCTCCTACCTGCATCAAATTAAGATGTGGTAAGTGGTTTCCCCACCACTTACTTACTGCCCATGTCATCTCACCATGGCTGAAAGTGTGAGATATATTTGGTACCTTAGGAATGCACCCATCATGAAATAAAATCTCCCTTTGTCCTCCAAGGGAGTGGCCATATTCAGAAATTTTTGTGGCCCAAAGTTGGCCATGAATTTTATAAGGTAAAATATTCCTCCTTGGAGTCATGGCCTGCATATACATGGTAAAAGAATACATACAATCAGAAAATAAAACATAATTTACATGACTATGTCCTTCACCAAAAATCCTCCTTGTACAAATGGAGTGGTGCATAGATCTTTCTCCTCTCTCAAAAGAAGAAAGAGATGGCTGAATTAACTCCTCCATAGACTCATGTTTCTGCCCCATCTCCACATGGTTCATGCATCTTTGAAAATGCTGATATAGTTCTCCTTCAAAGCTCTCCCAAGTGTAGCTCCTAATGATGATGTTGTAGATTCTCATGGAGTATGTATGGCTGAAACATAACTCTTCATAGGCCTTTTGTAGTAACTTCTCCTTGAGCTTGGAGGCTCTAGACAAGAAGATCCTACCATGATAATAGATGACTCATTCTTGGAATAAATAGCCCTCTTCATGTAGCTGGTCATCAAGTATCATGCAAGTGTGAAGATCCTTGGAATAATCCACCAACAGTTGGGATTTCCAATATGGTTCCAAACTCCCCAACAATGACAGAGCTAATGATGTACCAACTGGAATGTCTGTCATGTGGCTTCTCTCCTCCTTGAAATCTCCAATGCCAAAGGTATATGTTGGAAGGCCATTCCTTCCATTCTTCTCCCACAGCGTAGAATCTGAAATGAGAGTGGGTGATGATGATATTGGGAGAAGATCTCCCTCCTCCTTGAGCCTACCCAAGATTCCCAACGTTGTATCATTGTCTTCCAATGCTCCCATACCTCTTGGATCTAATCTTGGAGCATCATGTTGTGAGAGATCCCCCACAAAATCTGAATCAGGTGGCCTCCCAGGTGGTTTTCCACTAGATAATAGTGTCCCATGCAACAATCTCATGAGCATGATAGATGGGACTGTAAGGTCCTTGCTTCCACTGCGCAAATCCATCTCTGTTATTTTTGTGGAATTTGTATGTGAGGGATATGTATGCATGCATTTGATCATTTGAATCTCACCACTCTTTTTGTCCACCCATTCCATTTGCAAAGCCTACCAATCAATGGTGAATTTCCCCAATGTAATCAACCATTGAACACCCAATATCACATTGGTGTCAGGTATGTCAACCACAAAGAAGTGATCAATCAAGGTATATGTACCCATGGCGACTGAAAGTGATGGAACATAGTGCATGCATTGCATTTTTCTATCTCTTGGGACCAAAATAGAGAATCCCTCCAAAGCATCAGTGGGTATTGCCCTCCTTTGCACTAGTTGGGCATGAATGAAATTGTGGGTAGCCCCACTATTAATCAACACAGAAACCCTCTGATTCAATATGGAATATTGAAATCTTAAGGTCAAGTACTTAGGAACTCCTCTCAAAGATGCAAGATCCCCTCCAATAGGATAAAATGCTCCATTCCCATCTCCTGATGGTGTTGGCTCTCCTGCTGTAGTGTCAGCGCTGTGACCTCTTCTTGGTTCATCTTCTTCTTCCTCCTCATCATCTCAGAAGACCTCTCTGTAATGTGCTTTTCCAGTAGCACATATATGTCTAGATGCCCATTATTCTTGTCAAGTGAAGCATAGCTTCCTCCTTCTTAGATCTCTCTGGACTTCATCATCAAGAGGCTTCTTGTGTGAGCTCTCCTTTGAAGGAGCAACTTTTTCTTCCTTTCCCTTTGAAGGAAAAGGGGCTTATGCTGAAATTTTTCCTTTGCTTTTGGCAAGGCATCTTGAAGGTCTCTAGCCCTTTCAATAACATCATGTAGGGTAGTGGGCTTGGTATATTTAACCAACCCTTGAATAGGTTCATCTAAACCATCAATGAACATGTACACCCTTCTTGCTGTAGACAAATCAGGAACCATAACAAATAATCTTAAAAATTCAGAAATATAAGTTTCCGTATTACCTGATTGTTTTAACTTTGCAAAGCTCATGAATGGTGCCTCTGGATCTCTTTTTTTATCTAATATTTCCACCAGCCTCATAGTGGAGTCTGAATAGGCAGCCACATTGGCATGACCCAATGTTGACAAACCATGGAACCACCAGTCATATGCTTCACCTTCAAGGTGTAGCACCGCAATCTTGATAGCCTCCATCTCTAGAAAATTTTTCAACTGAAAGTAGATGTCAAGTTTTTCTACCCAAGATTTGGCAGAAAACTTGGATGACCCATCAAAATTGTGTAAAAATAATCTTCCCATTGTGTGGTGTTGATCATGATTCTGAATGAATCCACCACCTCTGTGACGATGCCTTGGTCTTCTATTGTCATTTATGTGACAAAACTCCTGAAAACTCAAGTTATCTTTGAATATCTAATTTTGAGACTCATATTCTTCAAAATAGTCTTCAAGAGATTCATTCTCTTGAAACGCTTCATTTCCTACAGCCAAAAAGGTAGGCAAGGTAGAGCGTTGGGAAACTTGTGTGTGATACACTGGTTGATCATTCCAGTGATGAGACATGCCAGAGCCTTCTCTAAGATGGAATCCTTTAGGGGATGCTTTGATTCTTCCCATTCTCATCTCTTTGATCTCTCTAGCAATATCTTGCATGGCTCTAAGAGGGATCTTAAGAAAATGCTTTTCTTCATCTTCACCTCCAGATAAAGGGGCTTTACCCTTGTCTTCATTGGTGTAATCAAATTTCTTATGTCTTCTCTTTAGATACCTATTCTCTCTATCAGTAAGAGGCTCCTCTTATTCAGAAGACATATTGGGTTGTTATTGGCTTCTTAGAAAGCACAGGTTGTGCCAAGATGATGCTTCCATACCACTGTAGTATTCCTAAATGGGGAATGTAGCAATACAATGCAGATTTGTGGGAAAATAACGCATATCATCAAAGAAAAATCAGGAGGCCAATATGGAGACCTTTCAAATGTATTTACAATAGCAAAATAGTTGTACAAGATGGCCCATGAGATGCATAACAGGAAATACAAGTCTCCAATAGAAGACAATCCTCAAAAAGAGGTGCTGCAACCATGTATTAAGACTGGAAATTACTTTACAACATTATTTTATTGGGCTGCAACAGATGAATGTTACACTTTAGATCTAGAGAAAATAAGTGCATGAAAATTCATATCTACAACAGATCCATACACTATATAGGCTCTTCTTCAGAATCCCCTTGGGGTTTTTAGCCTTACACCATGTACAACTTGTAGATCTGAGTTTTAAGACTTCAAATTTGCACAAATATTCAGATCTGGAAATGGGTCTGATCTGATATGAGCAAGAGAATGATCCCCTCCAATGGATCTCCAAAGTGAAGGGCAGATCCCCAACACTTGAAAACCAACTCTCGAGATGGTATGACAAAAGATCCTGCAACAACACCTATGGAAATAACGCAGATATAGAAGCAAAACTGTGCTATAGGGTTTAGAATATGTTTGGCCACATGCCAAGATCAGAAAATGAAGCTCAAGATATCCAATACTCTCGTCCCAATGGAATAGAAGCCTCCTGCACTGAAATGGATTAGATCTAAATATATCTAACGTCCACTTGCTGCAGCTTGCAAAGACAACCAAACCCTCAACAGGATCTGCGTTGTAGTTGAAAGAAGAAGCTTGGACTTCAACCAGATAGTGGACTATGCAACACAAACTCTTCCGAGAGGCCTCTCAAGGAAAGAGGTGGGATTCCTGATCAGGAACACCCAGTGCTAAACAACATTAATTCTCAGCTAAACAACAAGAAAATGATATATGTCTAAATAGAAAATATATTCAGAAATATAATAGTCATCAACAACCTTCTCATGCTACAATTCTCTTCCTTTTATAAGTTTAAGAGCTTGCAAACCCTAAATCACCTTCAATGAAATCACTCCTTTCACACAAAGCATCTCCATCTAAAACTGTGTTGTGCCTCATTGATGGCCACTCCTCCATGACAGCGTTGTAGATTTGGTCAAGGTTGACCCAGTCAAAATGTCCAGCCCCTTTTCACACCTAAGGGTGCTTGATTCAGTAGCCAAGATTCAACCTTTTTACATTTGGCATTGATTTATTCACCGTTTAGGAGTATTATGGACCTCCTTTACGCTTTTATTCTTAAAACAAATAAATAAAACAAAAATGAATATTCTAATTAGGTTAGGACTAAATGGGAATATTGCACCGATAATCCCTTTCTTGCTGAGAGGGAGTGTTGAAAATGGCACCAAGAAATATTCTAATTTAATTTTTCCTTGAATTAAATTAGAATAAAATTGTAATTCCACATCACATGACAACTTGTACGAGTTAACTAAGTTAGTTCGACTTCGTTGGCTCATTTAATTCGAGTTGAGGGTATAACTTGAGTCATGTAGAGTGGTTCCTACTTTTTAGGAGCCCTGGTTGAGTTTATTTTGAGTTGTAATTAATTAATTTATATTATCTAAGTTAAAGTCATTTTAAGTAGTTCCATCTGTTGGACAAACTAGTGGGAGGTCTAGTAGTGAGTTGTCTACTTTATGATCAACTAGTTAACTGATAAACTGGCCATAAATAACTCATGCATGTGTGAACTGAGAGTTATCCAGTTGAGATTGGATTTCAAGGGTAGTGTAATATTAGTCGTATAATCATCCAAATTGTATAGGTGGTGCATGTGAAAGTTTCGTAACGTGAAATCCTATGGCAAAAAATGATGTTATTTATCCTATTTTTAAATTAAATTAAACAAATTATTTGTTGTGTGCTACATAAAATATCAAAACAAATACACTACAACCTTCACAAATAAAATATTATGGAAGAAAAATAAACATTGGCAGAAATATATGCACACATACAATATGACACCGTTATTTTTGGACTAAGTCCCTGTAAAAACCCAAATTGGGAAAATCGGTGCAACATTTAAGGGTTTTGATATTAGGAAATAGTGAAATATAAATACAATCTATATTCTTAATATATCAATCCAAAATAGAGATATGATTGAAAATAAAAAATAGTGAGAAAATTTCTCACACCACAGGTGATCTTACCCTGACCCCAACTCAAATTGAGTTGCTCCTTGCTCCCTCTACACAGTAAATGTGTTAGCCTATGTAGTTATTATGTCCCACAAGCTCAAAACTGTGTCTCCTCTCACTATCTCATTAGTTGGTGTTTGGAAGACTGACACTCTTTTCCTCCATACCCTATGCCTAGCTTTTGGTTCATAAATTATTCTTCTCCCCAGAAAAACAGAATCTCCCCAAGAAAGCTTTGCACTACCTCTATATGGAAATAACTACCTCTCTACAATGTACTCACTGGAACTGGAAAATCTTCCTCAAGCCTCACTATCTCTGCCCCTCTCTCACTTCTTCGACTTCACTGAATAACCTCTGACAACTGAATGTTGCTACTCTAGAGATCCATTTCCTAGAAAATTGAATACTCAATTGATTTTGTGTGTATTATCCAAGCCCCATCGACTTCTTCTTATAGTCATTCGTTGAGGCTTCAATGACCATGATTAAATAGTAAACGATGTGTGTGGACCTTTATCGAAAACCTCCATGACTAAGCACAAGTATTATGTGATATATGTAGATGATTCCTCATGTAATTGTTGGATATTCTTCATGCAGAAGAAAGAATAGATGTTCTCCAATTTTTTTTGAGTTCAAAGCACTTGTTGAGAAAGATATAAGCAGGAAAGTGAAGGCTCTCAGGAGCGAAAATGGTGGAGAATACGTGTCGAATGAATTCAATAAATTTTTTGCATTGGAAGGCATTCAACGGGGGTTAATATCACCCCATAACCCACAACATAATGGGGTTGTAGAAAGGAAGAACAAAAGCATTGTGGGAGTTACATGTGTGATGTTACATGATCAGGGCCTATCGTTTCATCTGTGGGTTGAAGAATTCAACACAGTTGTATATGTGAAGAACATGAGTCATCATTGGAATTTGGGGATGAGTACGTTAGAGGAAGATTTTTCATGTAAGAAATCAGATGTGGTGCACTTTATAATCTTTGGTTCATTAGTTTACTGTCATGTTTCAAGGATGCTCGAAAAATGCTAAAACCAATAGCTGAGTTGATCATATTTGTTGGGTACACTGATACACCTCACAACTATCAGGTGTACCTGCCATGTCACAGGATGACAGTGGTTCGTAGAGATGTGAAATTCCTTGAAGGGAAGGCCATGCAAATTTCCCTTGAGAGGGAGATTTAGTTGCATGCAGATGAGGAACATTTAGCTCCAAAAGAAGAGCCTTAATATGTGGAGCAACCACAAGCAGAGGAGAAGGGAGTGGAAGAACCCATTCGTGCAGAGATATCCAAATATGGAAGGACGTGCACTAGAGAGGTTGATAGGTTTATGCATGATTCTAAAGAGAATGTACGAACACCCACATCACAATGCATGCAGAGAAGGTAACCAAATCAATACACTGGCTACATGGCTCTTATGAGTGGGGTTGTAGAGATTGAGCCATCCTCATTCAAGGAAGCAGTGAATCAACCAGTATGGGTTGATTCCGTGGTAGAGGAGTATGAATCCATTATCAGGAAAAGTACATGGGAAGTTGTCCCAAGACTGAAGCACAAGTCATTTGTAGCATCTATGTGGATCTACAAGGTGAAGTAAGTAGCAGATGCGAGTGTCGAGAAACACAAGGCCACATTTGTGTCCAAGGGGTTCTCTCAGGTGGAGGGAATAGATTACAAGGATACCTTTACTCGAGTAGCAATGTACTCTTCAATTAGATCTATTCTATCACTTTTAGAGTAGATGGTATGGAAGATACATAAGATGAATGTAAATAAAACATTCCGTAATGGAGTGATTAAGGAAGAGGTGTACATAGAGTAGGAAGAAGAAATTGAGACCTTTGAAAGAAAGTCACATTTGTGCAGACTCAAGCGAGCATTATATGGATTGAAACAAGCACCATGTGCTTGGTACACCTGGATTGAGAGCCATTTCACTGGGTTGGGCTTCACCAAAAGTGAAGAAGATGTGAACCTTTAACATATTGTGGTTGAAGGTAAATTATTGATTATAGTATTATATGTCGATGATTTAATTCTAACAGGTGATGAGAAGATGATAAAATCTTGCAAATAACATTTGGCAAGAGAATTCAAGATGAAAGAAATCAGGCTCTTGCATTATTTCCGTTCTTTGGAAATTAGGCAAAGAGATGGGAAATTGTTTTTCTCCTAGGGAAATTATGCCAACGAGATACAAAATAAGTCTCACATGGAGACCGTCAAACCCATGGAGAATAATCTAGTAGGGAATTGGAGGAAGAAAGATGCTACTTTAGGCGAAGTGGTAGAATATACCATTTATATGCAGGTTGTGGGTTCACTTATGTACTTGGTGAACAAACAAACGAACATGTGTTATGTAGTTAACCAACTTAGTCAAGCAATGGTTAAGAAAAAGGGTAGCCAAACATGTGCCTAGATACCTTAAAGGCACCACTCAGTTTGGTATTTGGTACAAGCGGACAAAGGGAGTGAAACTATAAGTCTCCACAGATGCAGATTATGCACGGAGTCCATCTGATAGGAAGATCACATCAAGAGGTATCTTTAGTATTGGGTTAACAGTAGTTTCCTAGTACATCAGGAAGCATAGATCAGTTGCACTCAGTTCAGTAGAAGTAGCGTACATGGTTGTTAGTCAAGATGTTATAATGAATTCTTAATGCAAGTGTACGAAAAGGGATCACTTTAGCTGCACATGAAAAACAACCCTAACAACAAATATTGTTGTCTAAATTTTTTAGATCTGCAATAGACGGCCAAAACAAATGAAAAAAAAACCAGATCTATGCAAATAAAGCAGCTAAACAATAAAATAATATAAGAGTTTCTTCAAAATATCCAATGGACAAGAAAATAATTATAAATAATTTTTTGTATTATATTAACACCTAGCAAGGGAACTAAGAATGATGTTACCAGTCCCCGTCAATGGTATGGGTCCTTGGCTATCCTCAAGTGCTTCAGCTTCAAAGTTTCTCTCTCAATGGTGTAGAATACCCAAGATGTGTAGAACTCAAAGGGAGCTCAATAAGAAAAAAGAAAATAAAAGTAATCAAAGTATGACAATGATAAGAGGATCAAAGTCCGACCATGATAAAGGATCAAAGGTAAGAAGTGAATGGAAAACCCTCCTATTTATAACAAAATATTGAGTTATCCTTGATAATGGTGCATAGTAAAATATTATTATCCAGGACCTAGATCTAACTACTTGGAATAATTTATTATATCTTGTTGAAGGGAAAAGGAATTTTAATTGGTTAAATCCCTTTATTTAGAAACAATAAACAAATAAATAATTAAGGGTGTTGAATAGTAATATCCTTAGCTAATTGATTGGCTCTGCGTGCTAGGTCTGAAACCTGTGCTGCATGGCTCCCCTGCGGCGGCCTGCCAAGGCCAGATCTCCTTCTCTGCGCGGTTCTAAGATCCACTGCGCGCGCTGACCTCTTTGCAGCGTGGCTGCTCTGCAGCAGCCTCTCTTCCATGGAGTCGCAGGGCTCCCCCAAGGAGCCCCCTTTGCCGCCTTCTGCCGCTGCTTTTAACCAGCTTCTCGATGGTTTGCCCCGGAAGAAAAAGAGCAAAGTCTCTAAATTCGTTAAGAAGATTGATGATATCCCTGAGATCTCTCTGCCTCCAGAAACCCCCATGCAATTTGCTTTTTCTCTAGCTGAGCGGGGTTTAATTGGCCAGTTCATGGGGCTTTGGCCTTCCCTGAAAACTACTGAACAATGGGTCAACATGAATTGGGCCCCTCTGATCAAGCAAAGTGCTGCTTCTTACTTTCTCAGGCGAGGGTACTTCCTTTTCGAATTCTCCTGCAAAGAAGACAAAGATATGATCTTCCAAAACAGGCCGTACTTCATGGGCTCTCAAGGTATTTATTTGAACAAATGGACACCGAATTTTGATCCAGCCGTTGATGTCCCTAAGGCTATTCCGGTGTGGGTTCGGCTCCTGAATCTCCCAGTTCACTGCTGGAACTGGGATTCCTTGAAGCACATTGGCAACACCCTCGGGAAGTTCATAGATCGGGCAAATAACAAGGACCAGTATGACTGTGCTAGGATCTGTGTTGAAGTAGATCTCGAGGTGGGTCTTCCAGAGGCAATCAAAATCAAGGTTGGTAGCTGGTCTCATGTGCAGATCTTGGACTATGAGCAGCTGCCATTCAAATGCAGGAAATGTCATGTTCATGGGCACTTTGCCAGAAACTTTCCAACTAATGCAGAGCAAGAGAAAGGAAATGAAGAGGTCTGGAATCAAGTTAAACGTACAAAGATCAACCACAAAGGACAAAAATCAAGAGGACTCCATGGGAAAGGCCCTCTTCAGGCCAAGCCCAGTGCCCCCCTCCCAATAAGGTATCAGAAAACAATTTCGTGCTTCTAAGCCAGAAAACAGAAGCAACTTAGGAGATCGAGACCCAAAAACAAGCCTCTCCAAGTAACGACATTCCTTCAAGTTCCCCCAAAGAAGCAAGGGCTGAAGACCCCAAAGGCATGGCTCTAGAAGACGAAGAAGAAGTACAGGAAATGGAAGAGTCAGAGGAGGAAGGAGAAATAGGAGAGTCCCAAACCCCAGTAAGGAGATCCACTAGAGGACGCAAAACCGACAGGGAAAAAAGAGAGCAGGAGACCTTCAAAGACAAGCTACAGGGCAGTCAGCCTACTCTAGAAAAGCTGCTTGCCTCAAAGACTAGAATGTCGATAAATCAATCTCAAGGCTCCAAGGGAGCCCACCAGAAACCTAAATAATGAAGGTCATCTCCTGGAACTGTAGAGGTATGGGGAGAAAAGTTAAGGAAGAAGCCATTAGAAGCTTAATAAGAACAGAATCTCTAGACATACTTCTCGTCCAAGAGACCAAGTTGGAAGACGTAGCCTTCCTGCATGCAAGTAAGAAAATTTGGTTTAGAAGCGAAGCAAAAGAAATCTCAGCCCGGGGAGCCTCGGGAGGGATTGGCACACTTTGTAATGCCAACAAATTTGCAGCCATATATGAAGTTAGCAACACACATTGGCTGATGCTAAAAATGTAGAATCTAGAATCCAAAGAAACTTTTTGTCTTTTTAATGTATACTCTCCTGTCAATCTTGGGGAAAAAAAGGACTACTAGGATTCTATAAGACATCAAGCAGACTTGGAAAACCTAGAAAATATAATCATTGTTGGAGATCTCAACCTCACTCTTCACCCGTCTGAAAAAAGAGGAGGTAGTGCAGTTCGAGATCCGGCAAGGGAATGGGCGGAGGATCTTATGCAGGACTGGGATCTGCTAGATGTCAAACCCTCCTCCAGTAAGTACTCTTGGTCTAAAAAAAGAGCTGGCCCAGGTCATATAGCTGCCAGATTAGATAGGTTTTTCATCCAAAGCTCCTTTCTATTGCTAGGGTTAGAACCTAGAATGAGTATTCTCACTAACAACATCTCGGATCACAAGCCCATCAAGCTTGATCTTCTGGCCCATCTTGATCTGGGGCCTATTCCTTTCAGATTCAGTCCCCTCTGGGTCAAGGAACCAGATTTCATGCAATTAGTCAAGGATTTTTGGATTCAGCCAGTCAAAGGATCTCCTTTCTTTTTCTGGGAGGAAAAGCTTAGAAGAGTGAAAGGGGCTCTGAAACAATGGGCCAAAACCCTTCCCAACCCTGCCTCAGAAAGAAAATTCATCAAAGCTTCTCTAGCTTTCCATCAATCTCAGATGGAGAACGCTATCGTCACAGAAGAGCTTCTAGACCAAGAGGCTCGGCTTCAACAGAGTTTCCACAAGGCCTGTTTAGCAGAAGAAGAATACTGGAGACTAAAATCTCGAAATCTCTGGCTCAAAGCAGGGGACAGGAATTCTTCTTTCTTCCATAAGCAAGCACAGGCCAGAAAATGTTTCAACACTATTTCTGAGATCAAGGAGGACAACGCAACCCACAAGGAATTTGAGGACATCAAGAAAGCAGCCTTTTCCCATTTTCAAAAATTGTATAATGAGGACACGGATCCAGACCATTACTCAGATCTGTTAGACATTGTTCCATCTTCAATCTCCCCTCGCATGAATGAGATCCTTGAGGCTAAAGTCACTAAAGAAGAAATTAAAAATGCCCTCTTCTCCATGGATCCGGAAAAATCTCCTGGCCCGAATGGCTTCTCTGCCAGGTTCTTTCAATTCTGTTGGCTGATAGTTGAAAAGGATCTTCTCAAAATGGTCCAAAAATCTCAAAACGCACAGAAAATCGAAGGAAGCACAAACTCAGCTTTTTTAGCCCTCATCCCCAAGGAGAAGGGTGCCAAAAAATTCAACAGATTCCGCTCGATCTCCTTATGCAATATAGGGTACAAGCTAATCACTAAAGTAATTGCAAACAGGCTGAAGCTCAGTCTTCCTAAAATAATTCCGGAGAACCAAGGAGGCTTCATCCAAGGAAGGCAGATTGTGGACAACTTCACCCTTGTTCAAGAGGCAATCCACTCAAGCCTACATCGAAAAGAACAAGGTATGGTTCTTAAACTCGACTTAGCTAATGCTTTTGATCGAGTAAATCATAGCTTTCCGTTAAAAGTTATGAGCAAGTTTGGTTTTGGAGCAAATTTTATCAAATGGATCCGGGCTTGCATATCGAAGCCATGGATTGCTCCTCTTGTAAATGGCAGAGCCACCGACTTTTTTAAAGCTTCGAGAGGGCTTAGGCAAGGGTGCCCACTCTCACCGTTGCTCTTTGTAATACAAGCCTCTGTCCTCAGCTTCCTTTTAGATAAAAAGTTGAAAAACCAAGATATCAACGGTTTGTGCATGGCTAGAGGGGTTAAAAAAATAAACCACGCCCTTTTTGCAGATGACACTTTGTTATTGGGAGCTGCCACTTTCTCCTCTGCCTCCAAGTTCAAAGCAGTTCTGGATGAATTCTGTGAGGCCTCAAGCAGTTTCTTAAACAAAAACAAATGCCACATCTATAGTTGGAACACCTTGCCCAGGTTGTTGTCTGCTATCTCTAGATGTTTGGGCTTTGTAGCCTCTTCCTCTTGGACCTCTTTCAAATACGCGGGTCTTCCTGTTTATCACAAACGGCCTGTTAGCAAAGACTGGCTTCCGCAACTTGAAAAATTCAAGACCAGGATTCAAGCCTGGGGATACTCCTGGCTCAACCCTGCTGGTAAATCGATCCTAATCAAATCTGTGCTCTCTAGTCTCTCTCTTTATCAATTTTCCGTGCTTCTTGCTCCGGCAAGCATTTTAAGAAAAATGGAGGAGTACATTAGAAATTTTTTTTGGAAGGGTGGCAAAAAAAATGAAAACAAGCTCCCCCTTATCAATTGGGAAATCATCTCAAAGCCATTGTGGGAGGGTGGTCTGAATTTTAAAAATATGTGTCAGCAGAATATAGCTATGGCAGCAAAGATCATTTGGAAGATCATTGCGCCCAAGCCAGGTTGGGCTCAGCTGGCTCTCTGGAAAAAAAATATTTCAGAGGTCCTCGATCAAGATGTTTGGACAAAGTAATCCATCAGCCGAATTCGTCCTTCCTTAAATTGGTTGCAAAAGCTACTCCTCTAGTCAATGCGCACTCCTTTTGGATTCCAGGGAACGGAAAAATGATTAACATCTGGACAGACAGAATCATGAACATGGATCCTATTGAACACATGGCCCCCATTAGAGCGATGCGCTGCTGGATGGAGGGAGAGGGGATCCGAACGTTGTGGGACATTTCGCTGTGGAATGACTCTGTTTGGGTAGGATGGAAATGTCTTGCTGTGCCATCTCATTTGCTTAATGAATGGACCATGTTGCTCAGTCTCCTTCATGGTTTGGCGCCCTTGCATATAAGGAAAATAGACTCAAGAGGTTGGGGGCAGAATGTTAAAGGCTATGTGGTCTCCATGGGATATGCTAAACTGAGCGAGAGACCACACGTTCCCCCCACCCAGCACCTTGGCATGATGTCTGGCGTACACCCTCATGGCCCAAAATCGATTTCTTTGCTTGGCTTCTTTGCCATGGTAAAATTCTCACGTTCAACATTCTGCAAAGGAAAGGATTCCATGGCCCTTCCAAATGTTCTCTGTGTAAAGAAAATGCAGAGAGCGTTGTCCACTTAATGCTTGAATGCAGCTTCTCTAAGCAGATTTGGTTCTCCCTCATTCACAACCTGGATCCCAGCATCTCGCTACCTTGTTCCACTGCTGATCTTTTCTCTGGCTGGGCGTATAAGTATCCTGTTCCTCCTCCAAACAACTGGATCATAAAAACTGCTTGGGCTGTCCTCCCAAAGGTCATCTGCTGGCAGATCTGGCTTGAAAGAAACAGAAGAATTTTCAGAAATACTGAACAGAATCAACAGATTTTAGAAATCAAGATTAAATGTCAACTGAAAGAGTGTTTGACTGATTTAAAAGACGACTCCAATCTCAGCCAACAGGACATTTCCTGGGGGGCATCCCTTGATTTGCAATTCCAAACAGCAGAGAGCAACGCTCCTCCTACCAAAGCCTGGCAATTAAGAAAATCTGAAACTGATTTTCAAGAGTGGCTTTCATCTCAATCAAGACACTCTCTCTTCTTTGATGGGGCAGCAAAGGGAAATCCGGGCAAAGCTGGTGCGGGAGGCGTTGTTGTAAATCCAGTTGGGGAAAAAATTCATTCTTATGCTTGGGGACTTGGCCATTCATCCAGCATCCAAGCGGAAGCCTTGGCTCTCTTTCAAGGCCTTAAGCTCCTCAAAGACTTAAACATAAGGGAAGCTAATATTATTGGAGACTCAGAAATCATCATAAATTCCATGTTTTCAAACTCTTCAGCTTCGGACCTCAAATTCGCAAGACTGATCGCCAGAATCAAGGGCTTGGAAAACTTCTTTCAAAAGTTGAACTACTATCATGTGCTTAGAAACCATAATAAAGAGGCAGACATGGATGCCAAAAAAGCAGCCCTCCTTCCTGTTGGGGTCAAATTAAAAGGCGAAGAAGAAACATGGGAACCTATTCCATAAGCTGTTTGTTATCATGTTTTACTACTTTCTCCTAAAACAATTTGTTTGCATTTTCAAGTTGGGGAAAATATCTGAAATTGAATATATAGTTATCTCTGCAAGCAGGAATTTTTCAAAGTCTAGCTACATTCCAAATCCCAGCAATGAGGGGCAACAGAATATAGACACCCTCAATGTAATCAGATTTCTGGAATTCCAGCCAAGTTGAATATAAACACCCCATAACCATTACTGTAAAAAAAAAAAAAAAAAAACAATAAACAAATAAAATATTTATCTATCATTTCAAGGATGGT